>JALBZD010000212.1:0-46618 GCA_038050675.1 Globisporangium cylindrosporum | reverse complement strand
CATCGTGGTGCGCGCGTATCGCAGCCTTCTGCTCAAAGGTTAAGCGGACGCGAGTGGCTGTCTTCATGCTATTGCTGATCTCGTTGCTCTCTGCTGCTTCGCGCGTGTCTTAAAGTGAGTGCTGCCCGCAGCCGCGCGCAAATTTTGTATGTAGTGATTATCGCGATCGATTTAGAGAGGGAATGTTTTTTAAGTGGTGACCGGTATTTTGAGGGATCCCTGTATTATACTTTATCCGTTATCCCCATCTCAAATTATAATTGGTTTCCTTTGCAAGAAACACAAACTGAGTAAACAAATTCTCAAACTCTAGTGTCATACAGCGGTATATTGATTGGTGTGGATGACACCACAAACATGAGCTCATGCTATGGCCAGCAGCGAACACTCATATACTGATAGTTGGTCGGTTAATATACACAGTTACTGTTCATCTGAAATTGCAAAATGAGTGCGATTTAATAGTCTTCCACATTTGACCACCCAGCATTTGGGAGCCAAAGGCTCTGTTTCATCCAATAGAATCATTTTAAGCTCCAAAACTACCAGCCGTTTCTGAAGCCTGACGAGCATATTCAGGGGTAATTTTAGCCAATAAGTATTTTTAAGTTGTCGCTGTGTATTTACATCGACTGAAAACCAGCAAAAGGGGGAGTACTGCGCTAAAGAAATTGGAATTGGTGGCTATTAGAAGGCTGCAAATGACTGCAAGGTTTGTGCAAGCGAGGGACACCACACCAGCCGTCCCAATATTTTTGCACTCCGTGATGATTAGTAGATTGCGTTCTGTTTTGTCTAAAGTTGCACAATGAGGGTAATCTAAATAGGTTCGTTTGGATCTGTGCGCTCAACTCTTGCTTCAGTGTGTTGCCCCCCAAGGTGACTACAGCTATGATACAAATCCTCAATTGGTAACAGGGGCACCGACATATTGAAACCAAATACAAACATTCTTGCAAGGTCGGCACACATGATTTATTTTCACTGACGCACGCCGAGTCACCGATCTTCGAAAATCCAAAACGAATCTTGGCACAAGGAACCGTGTATTTAATGCTGACTCTACTGTACAATGCGCGTGCTTGAACCAAATTGAGCAAAACCAAAACCGAGCATGGAAGCCAACACCCCGGTACGGATGCACACTGGGCATACAGGCGCGCGTCTGTATGCTAATTGTAGCAGCACCAGTCACTAAATCATCACTAGCTAACTAGCTGCGTGTGTGCGCGTCTCTTTTCCTCTCTGCTCCTCTTGCAGTACGCGCTCTACGACAACGATGGCAAGCGCGCGATGCAGTGGGCCGCGCACATCCGCCTGACCCCGGAGCTGCTGCTCAAGCTCCAGCAGAACCCCGAGCAGGTGCTCTTGACGCTCAATGCGAACCTCAGCGGGGGTGATAGTGGCGGAGCTGCGCGCAAGAGCACCAAGAAGACGAGTCTGCTGAGCGTGAATATGGGAGCGAGCGCACCAGCAGCAGCAGGAGAAGGTGATGGCAACGAGAGTGAGGGGAGTAGTGCGCTGGTGGCACGGTACGAGCTGCACTCGTTCAAGGAAGACCCGCGCGTGAACTACCTCGCCATGTTCCGTCAAGATCACGCTCAATCACAGGTACCAGGCACAGATCAGAGTGGCGGTCACGCTGATGCTAATGAAAGCATCGGTATCAAACGCAGCAGTAGCAGCAAAGGTGGGTACTCTGTGTACACGACCGGTAAGATCTACCAGAAGCTCATCGTGCAGCGCATGCTGGACTCGACCGAGAAAGACCGTATGAAAGACCGCCACGCGCAGTCCGTCATCGAGTCGCGATCGCGCGCGTCCAAGCTGCTGGAGGACCACCCGCCTGCTACAAACAAACGGAAACGCGTGTCGTTGTTTTCCACGCAGTTCGCCAAACCCGACGCAAAAAGCGTTCTGCCGGCAGATGCCTCGGCTCAGAAGCGGTACGTGCCACATTTTCGATGATACCTATCATTTAGGCACCTGCAAGTTGCGCTGGCACCAGTAGCATCTGTCTCATGCGTGCTGCTGCTGCACTTTCTGCTTTTATGAACAGCATTTTGCCGTCGGTACTGTCAGCGGAAGACGCGCAGAGGACAAAAGAGAGGATCCAAAAGGGATTTGAAAAGAAAATCATCCCACCCCCAGTGGCAGCAGCACCTGCTGCTGCAGTTGCAGAATTCTCGTCCAATCAGCAGGGGACAGCGAAAGCCAACGCGAAAGCAGCCAAGGCGACAGGGAAGCAGGCAGCGCAGGCGTCTCTCTTCTCATCCGATTCGGAAAGCGAAGGCGGTGACAACGATAACGATGGCGAAGAATCAAAGAAGCAAGAAGAGTCAAATGGAGAAGCAGCAGATCAGGCGACAGGCAAGTTGCCTGCGAAGGAGAAGACCTCCGATGGAGCCAACGAGATTGAACACAGATCTGATGCAGCACCCACTGCTGCTACTGCTTCAGCTGAAGATTCAACTCAGCAAATCATTACTCAAGCCACGTCCCAGAAGCAGCCTCAGCCAAAGCCGAGGAAACCGCCTGTAGTTTCAGAAACCAAGCGTCCTCTTCCGCGAGCGAGTCGAATCCCCGATCTGTCATTTTTCCCGCGCGAAGTGGGTCTGATTTGCAAAAAGACGTCTGCGCATATCACGCGGACCGTGGTTCTCGACGAAGAAGACTATGACACGTTCGTGCAGCAGTACGAGAGCTTCAAGGCGGACTGGGAGACGCTCGACAAGGTAGGTTTGAGCTTGATGTGTCGCTTGCCCTCTTCCTGGTTGGAGTGTACGTATGGCTAACGCGTTCTGGTTTTGCTTGTTACTTGAGTGTAGGCATACTCGATCGAGATGATCAACATCGAAGGGCTGCATGTTCGTCTAAGATTTGCTGCCGACGACCAAGAGCGAGCTGGTTTAGAGCGAGAGCAACAGGAAAACGCGAGAAAGAAAGAGGTGCGTGCTTACGCGGTTGTGTTGTATCAAGCCGCCCAAATGTTGTCTCGCACACTTTATTGGTTTGCGTGGGTTCTGAACCAATGATATATTCCGTAGGCGCTGCTGTTTGTTCGCGACGCAATGGCGTCGATCCAAAAGATCCTCTCGAGTATCCAGGTGTCCATCGCGCGCTACGACCGCAAGCAATCGCAGTAACAGCAAAGTGTCCTTCAGAAGCTGACAACAGTAAAGTGTCCATCACTGAATAGAAATTGTTTTTAGGTAAAATGCCCTATTCAAAACCAGCTGGGAAAACATCCTAAAATTCAGACCTGTTTGTTGTTCGTTTGGCTAGAGCTTGACAAGGTCAACACACGAGCAAAATGGCTGAGCACGATGGCGGCAAGACGTTGGTGTCAACGCCGCCCGTGAACGTGAACGTGGGCGTGATGGGCCACGTGGACAGCGGCAAGACGAACCTCGTGCGCGTGCTCAGCACGCAGCTTTCCACCGCAGCGCTCGACAAGCACCCGCAGAGCCAGCAGCGCGGCATCACGCTCGACCTCGGCTTCTCGGCATTCCGCTTGCCGCCTCTGACCCAGAGCGAAGCTGCTGTCTGTACAGACGGTGGCAATGCAAGCAAGAGCTTAATGCCTTCTGTAGATAGCCTGAAGACCGACCAACCGGGAGGGGATATCCAGATCACGCTCGTAGACTGTCCCGGCCACGCGTCGCTGTTCAAGACGATCCTGGGCGGTGCGCGCATCATCGACATGGTGCTGCTGGTCGTGGACGTGCAGAAAGGGCTCCAGTCGCAGACGATCGAGAGTCTGCTGGTCGCAGAGCTCGCGGTCAAGCACCACGTGGTGATTGCGCTCAATAAGGTGGACCTGCTGCCGGAGCAAGTGCGCGAGAGGCGCGTTCGGCGAGTGCAGAGCGAGATCCGCGCGTTCCTGGACCGCCATTTCGCGTGCTTTAAGGATCGCAGTGTTCCCATAATACCCGTAGCTGCTGCGCCATCCACACCACCCACTGACGTATTGAATGGGTCTGACAATACAGCGATCGTCCAGTCGCCCCTGGGCATCGTCGCGCTTGTGCAGGCGATCCGCAGCCACCTTCACGTGCCCGAGCGCGACCTCAGCGGTCCGTTCAGCCTCGCGATCGATCACTGCTTTGCGATCCAGGGCAATGGGACGATCCTCACGGGCACAGTGCTCTCCGGATCGGTCAAGATCGGCGACGAGATCGAGATCCCGAGCCTCCAGGTCGTGAAGAAAGTGAAATCCATGCAGATGTTTAAGACGAGCGTGGCGAAAGCAGCGCAGGGCGACCGCGTGGGCATCCGCGTGAGTGGTCTCGACGCGTCGCTCGTGGAGCGCGGCATGGCCATCACACCGCATAGCATGACGTTCGTGAGCCAGGTGGTCGTGCCAGTGCACCAGATCACGTTTTTCCAGGGCGGCAGCTACAAGACTGGTGGCAAGTTCCACGCCACGATCGGCCACACCACGGTCGTCGCGGTCGCCACGTTCTTCTCGCGGATCGGCAAAGCTAGCAGTGGTGGTGGTGATGCTGCAGGCTTTGATCCAACGTGTCTCTATGAGCACGTGGCTCAGATTGAACCAGTGGCGATGAAGGATGACGACGACAAGGAGAACGACCAGCAAGTGGACAGCGTAGCACAGGTCCTCTATTATGCGCTGCTACAGTTTGACCAGCCGATCCTGTGCCAGCCAGGCGCACTCGTGGTCTGCTCGCGGCTGGACCTCGACCCTAAGAAGTTCGCCTGCCGGCTCGCGTTCCATGGCCGCGTCCAAGCGATAGTGACAACGGTGCCACTCCAGGACCAGATGGGTGAGTCACCATCTTCTTCCTCTAATCCGCTCAGCAAACAGATGACAGTGCCCCTTGCCACCCTGCGGATCGGCAAAATCAAGTCGCGCGACGGGGTTGTCGACAAAGCTGATGACGCTGAGAAGACGCGCGTGGTGATCGGTCGCGACATGTTCTCAAAGGACGTCGACTGGAGTGTCTACGCGAATGTGACGGTGCTCTTCGAAGCCTCGCAGGTGCTGGGGAAGATCCTGGGACCTTTTGGAAAAGCGGGCAAGTTTCGCATTGAGCTGATCGAGTCGTCCACTAGAGGGAGACAGCTTTCAATAGCTGGGGAGAAGATCATCCTGCGGTTTGTCAAGCTCGTGGTGTTGAAAGCGCCGGTCATAAAGGGAAAAGGAGGAGGAGGAGGCAGAGCCAGTAGCGGGGGTAACAATGGAGCGAGCAGATCGAAAGCTGCGGGGAATCTGCTACAGGACGACCAGCTGCTGTACCCAGAGGCGTTCACCCTTCTCTCTCACAATCCGTTCTCAGTGATTGAAGAATTAGCGGAGGGCTCTCGTTCTTCTTCTTCTGTTTCTTCGAAAGACCCGGTGGACAGCATGCGACTGTCTTCGAATCTCGTAGTCTCAGAACAAATTCAAGGTAACATTGAGCGCCTGAAAGGTGAAACAACGGCTGACGGCCGCAATCCTTTCGTCATCGTCACGGGGCTCTTCGCTTCTGACCAGGAAGCGTGCGTAGCTGTTGGCAAACAGGTCGTTGTCGTCATCTCCAAGCTCCCAGGCGTCGAGGAGATCGGTGAAATTGATAAGCCCTTCGGCAAGGCCGGCAAAGTGCGCGTGACGTTCACAGAGAGCGGTGGCACTTTGGCTCAAATTGGCGACGAAGTTCGGCTTCTAGCAGCCCCAGGCAACTAGAGTTCCAAATATTATTAACAGATAATGGAGCCTACCCAAAAAAACAGCACTCGCGTTTGTCTGTACATGGCCTCTGCTCCTGCCCCTCTGAGACAATGTTGAAGATCGAGAAAACCGTGCTCAGGTGGACGTCTGTCACTGACGGACACTCGATGCAGAATGCAGATCCCTTTGGCGCGTACGTTCTGTGTGGACATGGGTTTACATGATAGTTCGCTGTGCCTCGCGGACACGCAAACCCGGGTGGACACCAGCCTTTGCAGAAAGTGTCGCTCAGTCCTTCTTCATCCCCGTAGGTGCCTTCCGGACACCGAATCACGATCCCGCGACGACAGTAATGTCCTTTTGGACAGATTTGCTGTGCAATGCGGGTTGAGTTGCGCACGTCACCGCTGTCATCGCCCGCGCCAACAGTGTAGTAGCCGCTCTGCACCAGCGCCGGCGTGTTCCCAGTGCCTTCGGAGCAATACACTGTCGAATTGCCGCACTCGTTCTGCGTTGAGCTCACACTTGGAGGATGCGGGTACGACGGGCAGTAGTACCCTGGCGAGCATTTCCCCGAACACTTTGGGTTCTGCAGCCCACTCGCTGCACCGAAAGTGCCCTCGGGACACTGGTACTTGACACCGCCGACACAGAAATACCCAGTCTCACAGGGTCGCTGGTAGAAGCGCGTCGCGTTCGTGCCTCCGACCGAGTAGTACCCTGGTGGCACGAGCGCAGGTAGTGGAGACCCCGTGCGGCACATCACATTGTTGCCGCCGCACTCGCTCTGCGTGGCCGAGAGGCTCCCAGGAGGGCAAAAATACCCTCGCTGACAGTTCCCCGCGCACTTTAGAGCACCAAACAGTCATTAACATGAAGTTTTAGAGAAAAAATATTGGTAGTCAGAGTAATAGAGAAAACCAAATTACTTACCGAGGGCGAGGTCTCTCCCAGTTGGTCTCCGTAGCGACCAGCGGGGCAGATGAACTTTCGCCCGTTTACGCAATAGTATCCAGCTTCACACTGCGCCTGCGCGTCTCGAATTGCCTCGTTTACAGTCGCATTCCGCGCTTCGTACTGCACGATTCCCGCTGGAAGCGAAGCCTTCGCTAGATCTTGGGAAGATGGCATTACGAGCGAGTGTGCGATGAGACTTGTGCGGATCGAGTAGTAGCCTGGCAGCACTGGCGTGGGTACCGCACTCCCCGCAGGACAGTGTACGTCCGCATTCCCACATACCCGTACCGTGCTGTTTGTGCTTGCGAGCGGACAGAAGAACCCTGAAGTGCATAGCCCCGTGCACGTGCCGCTGGTCTCCATTGCGCTACTACCAAAGCGTCCACCTGGACATGGATATCGCATCCCTGACTGGCAATAGTAGCCTCGCTCGCACGGAAACTGCTCGAAGCGCGTGAAGACGCTGTTGTTCGCCTCGGCTGGTGCGAGTTGCACGCTGTCGAGGGGGACTTGGTTGCATGACAAGGTATCAATGTCAAATCGGAGCTTGAAACTGGTCGCTTCGTATGGGAGTCCTCCGGCAAGACGGAAGCACTCACAGGAGCGCCGATCCGCTGTACTGACTGTCGTGAACTCGGGACAGAGAATACAGAGCGCTGGGTCGTCGCCAGTGGCCGCTTTGAACGTGCCGAGAGGGCAGCTGGTGCAGGCTGCGAGCGGGAACTGGGAATCCCCGTAGCTGACGCTGATCGGACTTCTCCCCGTGAGCAAATCAATGAAATTATTGACTGTCGTACCACCAAAATCGCGATACATCCCAGGTGGACACTGGTTGTCCACCTGCATCCCATCTATGGAGGTGTAGTATCCAATGTGGACATCCAACGGAGCTCCAAGCCCTTGAGGACAGTATTTGTCAGGACCACCGCACTCCTTCTCCATTGGACTGGTACTCCCAGGAGGACAATAGTATCCAGGCGCGCAGACCCCCGAGCACCGCGAGCTCACTTCACCGCTTGAGCTACCGAACGTGCCCGCAGGACACTGGAAGCACGTGCCTTTCCACGCAAACTCCCCCGGGAGCGCTAGCCTCTGGTCTGTTCTTGTGAATGCGTCCTCCGCGCCGCCGATGGTGCAGAACCCTTGAGACGCTCGCGTTGGAGTTGCTGACCCCTCTGGGCAAAAGAAATCGCTCGAGCCGCAGGGGAAGACTGAGCCGACGATGCTCCTCTCTGGACAGTAGTGTCCTTCAAGACATGGACCCGAGCACTGAGGCGTAGTGAGTCCGAATCTGCCGCCGAATCTTCCTGCTGGGCACGGGAACCGCTCGCCGCTGATGCAAAAGTGGCCTGGCTCGCAGCGCCGTTGGTCGGATCGAGTCGTTGCGTCGTCCACAAGTTGGTTCTGAGTGGCAAAGGAGAGCTTGCCGAAGGTGTAGAAGCCCTCAGTGACTGGCAAAGGCTGTGATGAGCCCTTGGGACAGTACATGTGCGCACCACCGCATTCGTTTTGTGTGGCGCTCGTGCTGCCGCGCGGACAGAAGAAGCCCTCGGCGCAGTCGCCCGCGCATTTTGGAGTATTGAGACCCTCAACATCGCCATACGTGCCCCCAGGACAGAGTACTGCGACGCCGTCGTCACCTGTGCAGAACGAGCCTTTCGGGCACTTGATTTGCTTTCTGGCGCGTCCCGAGCCACCGTTGATCACAAATGCACCAGCATCCGCATGAAGTGGACACTCGCTGCCCGCGGGACAAAAAACACCAGGTCCACAAGGTTGCTGGGTGGACGAGATGCTGCCCTGTGGACAAAAGAACCCCTCGCGACAGAGTCCAGCGCACTGCGCGGTCTCCAAACCCACGCGGTCGCCGAACGTGCCTCCGGGGCATGGGATGGGCTCGACAGATTGCAGTGGACAGTAGAACCCAGCAGGACATGGCGCGGTGCACTGCGGCGTTGTGAGCTTGAGGGTGGCCCCGTAGGTCCCAGCTGGACAGGAGCGTCTGGTACCGCTGGAGCAGAACATGCCCAGTGGACACGGGGTGATGCGGTCGCGGCGCAGCGCAGACACTCCCGTCGTGTAGAAGCCCTCGGACACCTGGACAGGAGCAGACGACCGCAGTGGACAGTAGACGGCGTCCCCGCCGCAGGGAATTGGCGCAACGGTTCCTTCTGGACAATAGAAACCCGCGGGACACACTGCAGAGCACGCGCTGGAGCGCAATTGGGACTCGGCGCCGTAGGTGCCCGCAGGACAGGGCTGACGCGCGCCTCCACTGTGTCGTATACAAGGAAGGTGTTACATGATGTTAGGCAAGCATTTAGCAAGCTCAGGGGTCGGTCATGCAGAAAGCAAGGCAGTCTTTCCTTTCTATCGATCTTACGTGCAGTAGAAGCCCGGGTCGCACGGTAGCGCTCCTGGACACGGGTCGCTCGTGGCGGCGCCGGCGTCGTAGAAGCCCTCGAACGTGCATCTGCGCGTCGGTGATGCGGAAGAGGAAAAGAGTGCTGCGGTAGCCACGCCGTAGAGCAGCAACAGCAGCAGTCGCAGCACGACGAACGCCCGGCGCGTCATAGGCATGAGTTTATCTGGCCCCAACGATATTTACAAAGAATAGATACAATCTCCGCGGCCGTTCAAGACACACCCACAGACGACGCTTCGGCTCAGTTTGAATTATGAGAGGGCTCATAATGGCTCACTCAATCATTCACAAGAGCAAGCCAGAGTTCTATGAGTTTATGTTGTTTTTAAAGTATATTTACATGCACGAAAACCAAACACTTGTTGGCGTTCACAAGGTTGCTCTGTTGTTGTTGTGTGTGAGGGGCTAAAGCAAGAGCAAACCGCAAAAACATCTCTCTCTGTGATTGCTGATGCTCTTGTGTTGTCTTCTGTCGATCGCAAGCATGCAAGCTTGCTCACTTGCTTACGTCGTTGTGGTCGAACTGGACGATGACTCGCCACGTGCAACTGCAAGGTTGCCCTCGAAGTACACTTGCCAGAGCTGCACAAACACCACCATGAACACCATGATGAGCGAGCCAAAGATGTTGGCTGTGAACGTCGCCGACGTGTGGTCCCAGCCCGCGTACTCTGTGATGCTCATCTTGACCATCGGGTAGAAGTTCGACGCAATGAAGAACCCAAAGAACATCGCCGAGACGTAGTTCCACGGGTTCGTCGCGTTCTCGTATTGGAAAAAGCGCACGAGCGCCACCACCTGGCTCACCAAGAGCGTGAAGAAGATAATCACGTTCGGGATCTCCGTCACAGACGTCTTCTGACCGGCACCCGTGTTCGCCCACGACTTGTCCTTGCCCGTGATGCGCGCCTGGAGCGCCTCGATGATCGCCAGCATCGTGATGAACGAGTACGAAAACCACGTCTGCTGCGCACGCCACACGTCGTTGTTGTCGACCGCGCGGTTCGCCAGCAAGTTCAGCATCCACTTGATCAGCATGAGCGGCAGGAACGAGTACAGGAACTTGGTGCCCTTGGCGTAAATCGGCGCGTCACCAGTGTTCAGATAGTACACGGCAATCACTACGTAACAGAGCGCCGGGATAGATCCGAACGGGTAGAACACCGAGTCCCAGAAGAACATCTTGCGCGGGAATGCGAGCGACGGCTTCGGGTCTGGAGCCGGCACGCGTGGTGGACGCCAGTCCGGGTCGACTTCCGATTCGTTTTTCATCAGCAGAATCTGCACGGCACCCTTGGCCCAACGCTTCTTCTGACCCATGGACGCAGCCACCGTTTCAGGAATAGCGCCTTCGCACAAGCGAATGCGGTCCTTCTGGTCGCCCTCGAAATCTTTGCGGAAGTATACAGAGTCCCAGCCAGACGTGTGCAACACGTTACCCGTGTACGCATCTTCCGTTTGGGTACCGTACTGGATACCGCCGATCGAGTCAAACGCCTGGCGACGGAACACCGCGTTGGTTCCGGCGAACGCGGCCGAGTCGAAACCGTCACGACCACACTGCACAGCGTCGAAGAAAATGGTGTTCTTGTGACCACACGGATCGCCCATGATCGTCAGCTGCGGCGTGTCCTCAAAGTATTGCGGCGTCTGCACGTACGAAACCTGATTCCACGAAATGTCGTCCGAGTACTGGCGACCGCCGCCGTCGACGGCTTCGCCCTCCGAGAAAAAGAACGGAAGCACAGCCAAAAGGAACTTCGGGTGCGGCTTCATATCGTTATCCAGAATCAGCAGGTACTTGCCGTCCGCGCCTTCGTTGAACAGCGCGTTGTTGATGTTACCGGCCTTCGAGTGGTGCGTCTCTGGCTTCATGCGACCAATGAACGTCACACGCGCAATGCCACGGTCACGGTAGTCGTAGTCGTCCGAGAGCGAGCCGACCGCACAATCACGACGCTGCACACCCTTGCCGCCCTCCTTGCGGAGCTCGCGCACTGATGAGTGCTGGCGTCTCCACGACTTGAGTGACGCGTCGTCCTGCACAGGGCCGACGACACGCTCGTGCATCAGGCGCGCGAGGTCGCCACGCAAGTCACCGCACATTTCAATGACCTTCGTGTTCACCGACACCTTGAAGTGGTTGTTCGCATCCCAGACCGACTTGGTGTAACCGTCATCGAGAATGAAGATGTGCAGCAGCTCCGGAGGGTACTGCATCGCCAGACAGTTCTTGAGCGTCTGCATGGTGTCCGACACTGGCTCAGTGTAGTGACACAAGAACACGTCGACGGTCGGCCACTGCTCCTTTGGAATAGGCGGCTTGAAGTCGTTCATGTAGCGCGCTCCGCGACGGATCGGACGCCACATACTGAAGTTGAACAGCAGACCCAGGAAAAAGTTCAAGAACTCTGAGAACACCATCATCGAGTACATGAGCCACACCGCGGCAGGCACCTTCTTGATGCAGTAGCCTTCGCCCGACGATGTGTCAAAGTTCACCGTCGAACTATAGCAATCCGCCTTTACTGACGCCTCCAACATGCTGCACGGAAGCGTTGGCGACACGTTGCTGCAGTAGTACTCCTGTGGGTAGAAGCCTACGAGGAACACCAGCCACCAGATACCGGCAATGGCGGATAAAAAGTACACCA
The DNA here is from genome assembly GCA_038050675.1 of Globisporangium cylindrosporum. Taxonomy (NCBI): domain Eukaryota; phylum Oomycota; class Peronosporomycetes; order Pythiales; family Pythiaceae; genus Globisporangium; species Globisporangium cylindrosporum. Next base: position 34,911 of record JALBZD010000212.1, on the reverse strand, counting down.
AGTGGAAAATGCCCGAACCAGACATCTTGTACTTGCGGATGTTCGGCGTCTCCACCGGCTCGGCCGCGCGGTTCGCGATCGAGTACGTGCTCATCGCGAACGAGCGGAACGATGGCTCGTAGAAGTTTGGACGACCAGCCACGCTGTTGTCGTTGTAGCCGCGGAGCTTGCCGTCTGGGTCCTGCACGCCCGCATCCATGAAACGGATCGAGCGGCCATCACCTCGCATGCTCGCCTCCTTCGCCAGCTTTGGGTCGACGTACGACGTTGTCGACACGTAGGCGCGGTTTGGGATCGGCTGCCATCTCTCTGGTGCCTGGGTCGTCGAGTTCATCGCGACCGACGGCATCTGAGCTTGAGAGATCGACACGTTCGGGTCCATGTCGTCACCTGGCATGGCTTCACCACACTCGGTACAGAAAGCTGTACCGGTTGGCACTGTCGCGAAACAGTTCTCACACACCAGGCGGACGCGTTCAGTGGCGTGTTGAGCGACGAGGGTGGCACCCGTCGGCAGCTCGGGGAGGTTCTCTTCGATAGGGCCGCCCAACTGCGCGTGGCTACCCACGCGGTTGTAGCAGATCAATCCCCAGCGCATCGCCATCTGGTTCAAGACACCGACAAGGGCCACACCGCCCCACACGAGGAACATCAATGTCTGCGCCGACGCATCAATGTCTGTCAGCGCGGCCTTTCCGCCCACCTGGAAGCTGTTGTACAGCACAGTAGACAGTGCGACGTCGCCCACAAAGCGGGACACACCGTCCGCAAGCATCCAGCCGCCGACAACCGCCGTGAACACGACGTACTTGAATCTGTGGTTCTCCATCTCGTTCGTCTTGGAGCTCGACGTGCAGATCAAAACGAAGATGATCAGGAACGCGACGACGAACTCTTGGCGCGCGAGCTTGTTATCCGCTGGGAATAGCCCGACGCCGTCGTGGGCGTCGATCAGCAGCAGGTACGGGCCGACGATCGCGCCCGTGATCAAGATCAGCAGGAACGGTCCGATCGACGTCACGAAGCCGATGATCGCGCCAAAGAGCAGACCGGCACCGCCGGCCGCCCCCAACGCGATCCACTCGTTCGTGTCCGACGCCAGGCTCACGATCGCTGTGTACGCCGCAGTGAATCCCCTATAAGATATAGAAATATAGAGTCAGCAACTATGCAGCAATTTACACAGTGAGCGTAGTTTGAAGAGAGACATACATGGCAAAGCCCGAGAGGAACTGCGTCGTGACGAAGAGCGAGCGCGCGCCGAGCGAGAGCGACGACCAACCGCCAAAGGCGAGCGACAGCCCGCCGATGATGCCCACGACGGACGCGATGATCTCGACCGCCGACGTCATGGGACTTCTTCTCTTCTGGTAGTAGTAGTAGTAAGTGGAGCGCGGGTCCGCGTGCTTCTCTTCTCCTGGTACGCCCAAGGGCCCCGCGTGCGCGTGTGGGTCTTCTTCTGGTCTTGCGGAGCTGTCTTTCCTTCCTTCCCCTTGGGGGGAGCTTGGCGAATGGAGCGATACAAAACGAGAAATGAGAAGGCGAAAGGGAAACCAACAAAGCAAAAGCAAAGCAAAAGCAAGGCTTTGCTTGCTAAAGGGCGGGTGGCTTGCGTAAATTACAGAAGAGAGAGGCGAAACGACTCGCAAAGCAGCCTGGATTTTATAAAACGGAAAATTATGACGCGAGGAGTAGGGGTAACTGAAAAGGAAAGGGGGGAGGGACGGGACGCCCCCATCCAAAGAGTCGGTCCAGCTAGGCGATGGCTGCCAAGCAAGATCTTTGTCCAGGCTTTGGGTGCGCGCGCGCTTTCCACCGTGTTTTGACAAAAACCTGGCAGAGAGTGAGCGAGCGAGCGCAGGCAATCCATCAAGCACGTTGTTGACGACTTGTTGGTGGTGTTGCTGCTGCTGCTGCTTCGCTCGCTGCATTGTTGTTCCTATTGTTGCGCAGTTGTGAAGATGGCGGTGAGCGAGGACCGCTTTGTTTGCTTTGGTGGACTTGCTCTGCTTGGGCGGCAATTTTTGATCGCTCTGGCTTAAATTACAGCCGAAAAAGAGACGGCAACAAGCAACACACACTTGTGCAATTGCGCAGACTCTGAAAAACCGTCTCGTTGTCTTTTTTGACCGCGCACTTTTGTAAAAATAGAGCCGACCGCTTTTTACACACTCTTGCGCAAGTTGACTTGCACGCACACTCGCGCTGCAACGAGCAGGGCCCAACAAACAAACGTGCTGAATGGGAGAGAATATCCCTTCGTTCTGTTTTTTCTTCCTCAAGAAACAGCAGCACCACATGCACAGATAGCAGCAGATGCACATGGAAAGCAAACAACATATCGCAGCACGCACTTGCAAATGATCTCTGACCTCTGCCTCTCGCGAGTCGCAAGTGTGTCAAAGACAGCATGCCAGCCAGCAACGTGCGTCAGGCAGGCTGCTTGCTTGTCAACAAAGCCAGCTAGTACTCCGATATCGCAGAACGAGGTGCAGTTTGCTACAAGTATATTATTTCAGGAGCACAATGAGTTATGGTTTTCGTCCCTCTCTGTTTCTGAAGCAACCCATTTGGTCACCCAAACTTGCAAAAAATATGTAATTTTAATCCAATGGCTGGACGGGAGAGAGCGAGGGTAGGGGGAAGAAAAAGCAAAACCAAACGACAGGTTTAGGGGAACCAATGCGAGCGCTCGGATCCTTCTGGCCGACGACGCGACGACGCGAAAAATGTGGCGAAGGGGTGGGGTTCATGTCAATTGGCTTCTGTTCGTCTGTCTTGGCGTTTGTATGCAGCGGCGACTCGCGTGCTCGACACAAAAAAGGCTGTTTTAAACCTCACCCCTAAACTTGGGACTAGGTTTATCGTCAATTCTGGCAGGAAAGAGACTCACTACAGTCGATTTTTTATGTTCAGCATAGATTGTATGGTAATTTTGGGTGCTTAACTTTGTACAGAATGTGCAGTATCCCTTTTTATTAATACTGTGGTTAGCAAACCTGATCGAGAAAAGCCGAGGTGAAACCCAGGCAGCTGCGAGCGGGGTAGGGCTTCCACAAATTTCGGTTATTTTCTCCGTCCTGATTTTGCACGCTGCAAGTTATTTAATCGGTTCCTGTCGTAAGCTTTTGGATATTCATCGTTTCGCCTGTTTTGCAAGCTTGCGTGGTTTCCCTTCCTTTTGTTTGCGAGGGCAACAACAAGCGAAACGAATATCCAAAGGCTTGGCGACCCCCAGTCTTTATTTTTCTTCGCGCTCTCTTTGCGTAGCTCTTCAGAGAGAAAGAGACAACGCTTCATTCGCCCTTCTCTATTGGCCGTCGCTGTATTAAGAAGCCCACGAAGCAAGACAAGGAAGCAAGCAAGAAGAGATGGCGCGCTTCAACATGCTCGCTGCGCTGGCGGCCACGGTCGTCTGCGTGCTGCTCGCGAGCCAGCAGGCGGAGGCCGCGGCGCGCGTTAAGTTCAACCAGACCGCGCAGTACGTGATCGAGGTGTCGACCACAGACTGGTCCAACTACGACGCGGACGGCGGCGGCTGCGTCACCTGCCCGTACACGTGCATCAAGCGCTCGACCGGCCCTACGGGCACGTCGCTCAACCTTAGTAACGCGACGCTCATGGCCTCGCTCCCAGCCATCTACTCGTCCACGGTCTCGAACGGCTGCTGCTACGCCGACAAGACCAAGTCCACAGTCAGCCCGAACTGCAATGCGGAGGCCAACCCGACCACTGCGGAAGCCTGCGGGTTCCTGTACGGCCCGACGCTCAAGTGGCGCATCGGCGAGGCGCTCACCCCGCCAGAGAAGGCAGTGGTACGTTCGATATCTCGGTAGTGATTGCTCATTTTTGGATGTGTCGTGAATAGGTCTCTGACTTTTTATATCTATTTACTAATTTACAGAAAGCGATCCTGCTTGCGTCGATTGATTGCAAGAACTTTTGGGCCGTGGCGTCGACGCCGATCAAGTACACGTCCAACACCAAGTCGGTGACCGGCTCGAAGATGATGAACGGCGGCTGCTACGGCGACCAGGCGGGTCACGCGATGGTGCTGGCTGGATGCCTCACCCAGGAGCTCAAGTTCGACAAGACCAAGACGTACACGTGGGACCAGCTCGCGACCAAGTGCATGGGTCTCTCGGGCAAGTGCGTGATCACGAACGGTATCTGGGGCGAGCACCTGGAGTGCTGTACGAAGACGAACGGCCTGTCGTCGGACTGGGACAAGGCGTACAAGCTCTACACTGCGCCGGCGAAGACGACGATCACGCTGTCGGGTCCTGCTATCACGGGCATTGTGTTTGGCGGCGTCGCGCTGATGCTCTGCCTGGTGCACTACGGCGCGAAGGTGCGCGAGCGCGCTCGACAGACGGCGCTCATGCGCGAGCAGGAGGCGACAGACGACTACGAGGAGATCATGACGCCGCTGACCGGCGCGGGCGACAAGCGTCCAATGGCCGCGGGTGCGCGACCGATGGGGCCGTCGTCGCTCGAGGTGTCTCTGCACGAGGGCGACAAGATTTTCCGCAAACCCGCCGACGAAGTGCTCTACGAAGGCGACATGTACTAGACGAACGAAATGCACCACAACGCAACTGTCTTCCCCTTCGCCCCCTTCTCTCCCCTTTTTGTGTGTGGCGTGGTGAGAGTGAAATGGCTGCCATTGGGAATCCATTCAAAGCCTTCATGCATGCATACGCGCACGCACACACACATAAACCCTCGTCTGTAGTTTTAGAATCCAGGAAGACAGGACCCTCCCTCCATTCGCCCTTCATAAAGTATCGGAGCTCCTGAAGAGCTGCACAACTCCTAAATAAAAAAACACAAACACCACAAACCAATTCTTCCATCCACTTTGTATGGGACGCTTGCTTTGATTGAATGATTGCCATTGTGTCATTAGATCTGCTCCAGCTGGTCGGCGCTCAGTCCCTCGTAGCACGTGAGCCCCGAGGCGTTCTGGATCGTGTCGACGGCGCCCTTGGCCTTGAGGTACTCGGCCAGCTCCGTGTGCTTGTACTCGTATAAATAGTGGAGCCCCGTGTTGCCGTTCATGTTCTGTCGGAAAGAGGAGAACAGATGTCAGCGCTAAGAGTAAGGGTATCATTTGGCGCAGGAGCGGGGTATTATACCTGCAGGTTCATGTCTGCGCGGCGCCGCAGCAGGAACTTGGCGATGCGCTTGTTGCCCTGCTGGCATACGAGGATGAAGAGCGAGTTGCCGTAGTTGTCGCGCGCGTTCACGTCCACACCGCCGTCCAGCGCGTCCTCAAGCTGCAATCAACCACAGTTTAGTATCACGAAACCCAGGTACCCGCATGAATCCAAGCCTCGAACGAATGTTCATGCAATACGCACTCCTTCCAAGTTGTTGTTCCGCGCGCACAAAATAGCTTTATCTACGCGGTCGGCCATGGACATCTGCGCCTCGGCCGGATCTTTCTCCAGCAATGTGTCGAGCGCGGAGTCGGCACCACCATTGCCAGTATACCCGGAGTTGCCTACAGCTCTGGCACCTGTACCTGTACCTGGTTGAAGTATCCTGGGTCTCGACCGCTCGTACTCGAGCCAGATGGCCTTCTTCTCCTGGAGATCCGCGTTCGCCTTGGGCACGAAGTGCGCGCGCAGCTCCGGGAAGAACTCGGGCGGGTCGTAGGCACTCGACTCGGCCGGGTCGATCATCCCCACGGGCGTCGCGTGATTCGGCTGGTTGATGAACAGCGACCGAGGGCCTTCGGTGTGCACAAGGTACACGCTGCGCGCAAAGTTCTTTGGCAGCTTGGAGTTCTTCAGACGCTTCCAGCCCTCACCCAGCACTGAAGAAGATGCCGGATTTAGAGGCTTCGTGTGCGCCTTGTGCGGCGGTAGGAGCTGCAGCTTCGCCATCTTGGTCGCCATGAGCGAGGCCCTCGCCACATTGCTCTCCTCTGTGAGCAGCGTCATCTGATCGTCCCAGTCCAGCTGAAGCGCCTCGTCATCCATGTTATCCTCATCGTCATCAGTATTGTTCTTGGAACTCTTTCGCTTCTTCTTGTGAAGCGCATTGGCGAGCACTTGGTCGCTGATCGTGGCTTCGAGAGCGCTGAGCCCGAGTTTGTTCTTGAGGATCTGCAGAAACTGCTCGTCCTCGAGCAGCACGCGCGTAATCTGCGCCATCGCCTCGTCGTTGTCGCGCTGCTTGGTGTCCAGAGTACCACCGTCCTCACAGCCTTCCGAGCCAGAAGAGGAAGAGAATGAGACCGACGCGCTGTCGCTTCGAGCTGTCAGAAGGGTGTCGTTGTCATCGCCCGAGCCATTCTCTACTGCACCACCAGAAGAAGAGGAAGCTTGTTCCTGCCACCCGTCCGGACGGTCCCACGAGTACCGGTGGATCGGCGGCAGGTGTTGGTTGAGCGAGTGGTAGAACACTACGAGCGCGTCGTCCGCGGTGATCTCGCGACGCTGCCAGTCGCCCTGCTCGTCCTTGACCACCGACTGCGCCATGCGAATCTCCCACTCCTGTAGTAACACTTTGGTATCAGCAACACCAGCAGCAGTATCAGGCTTCATTCTCACTTGCGACAGCCCTGCGGCGATCTTGTCGCGCTTGAGCACCGCCGAGGCCTGGAGCTCCTGCTCGATGCGCTTCTGCTCCTGGCGCTTGGCCTCGAGCATGAGCCGCCCGACCTCGAGCTTCTGCTCGATCTCCAGCAGCTTGGCTTCGTAGTCGCGCTTCCGCTGGCGCTCGGCCAGCATCGCCAGGTACGTCGCGAGCTTCGCCGCATGCACGTGCAGCATCACTTCGTGGGCCATGGATACCACAAAGTACATCGAGGCGTTCGAGCCGCTGGGGATCTCGTTGTACACGATGTACACGAAATCCTTCTCGAGCCTTCGGCGGCACAGTAATTGGCTCACAGAGTCCGTCGAGTGCCAGCAAAAGCGACCACAGACCCCCGTAGCGTTTGGCTGCGCGATCTGAACGCTGCACTCCTGTGGTGTGACGTCAAAGTCCGGCGGCAGCGCGTTATCAACGAGCCACCACTGTCGGAACGCGTCCTTGTTCATCATACTCCAGTGGCGGCGGTGGCCATACGGGTCGTCGAGGCTGAGCGTGTGGTCGTCGCTGAGCGCGACATTGTTCAGGAGAGCCATCGTGCAGGGCATGAGCGAGTCGATTCGGGACTGCAGCGGCGAGTTTACCAAGCTCCAAATGCATGGCGACACCCGACGGCACGGGATCGGCAGCGATGCGTCTGGAGACGCTGGGATCAGCAATGGCGGAGGAGCCCTCGAGCCAACGTGCCACGCGAACCAGAGCTGTGAGAGCACCGGGGTGTCCAGCGCAAGCACCACGGACACGAGGATCGCGTTCGAGGATGAGAGCGTCGCGTCGCGCGCGTACACCGCGACCACTTTCGTGAGCTCAATGCTGTTATCCTCGTTCTCGAGCTCTTCATACGGATACCGCCACCAGAGTACGCGATTAGTGCCCGTGAGTGTTAGTCCTGGCACCAAATCAAGCGGATCCGTTGAGTCATCCGACTGGTGTTGCTGGTGCTGGGGGTACCACTTGCCGCAGACAATGATACTCAGCGGTAAAACTTTGGGTTTCGGTCTCTTCTTGCTCTTCGCTCGGGTATTCTTTTGCTGTTGCTGTTGAGATGGCAGGTTGTTGGCTGATACTGCTCCTAAACCTGACGAGGTCTGCTGCCTTCGAGTTGTACTGAAACTCGAAGTCGACGGGTCAAACTCTGGGAAAACCGCGTTCTGCAGCGCACGCGAAGTCGAGATCGACTGGATCTGGGAGAATCCCTGGCAGATCGCGGCTTCGTCGCGTCGGTCGCTGAGTGAGTTTGCCTCCCCAGGGTTCTCGTCGTCATGGTCACTACCATCACTCAAGGTTTCCTCCGAATTATGTACCTCTTCGTCAATGCCGTTTCCATGTTTTCGTATCTCTGTCTTCCTCAGCGTTCGTTGCTGCTGCCTGCGCTTGCGAACGAGCACATTGTCGTTGAAGTGGTCGAGGTTTGTGAGCCAGATGTGGTTCACGTCAAAGACAAACGCGCGCGACTGGTTGCGCTTGCGGGTCTCGGCCTGCGTCCTCAAGTTTTCGAGCTCAATCTGCGTGAAGAACTTGTGGTAGATCGGGTGGCGCGTCATGATTGGGATCGCCTTAAGCAGGAGCTCTTTCTGGTTCTGTTGTTGCTGCGAATCGGAACTCGAAGACACTGAGTACCCGCCCTGCAAGAGCGCCTCCTGCTGCTCCTCCTGCTCGCGCTTCTCGGCCTCCTTGAGCTGCACGAACGCGTCCCAGAGCGCTTCACGGTCAGCGCCAGACCGGTACTTCACATACAGATCGTCTGAAAGCCAGCTTTTCGGCCCTTGGAGCTCAAGATTCTGGATGATCGACGCCGGGTCCTGGTTGCCATTGTTGCTACTACCATTAGACGACAGCACGCGTTTGTGGTGCTCGCAGCCCGTGAGCTTGGTCGGGTTCGCCCAGCACGCGTTGCACATGCGGCGCTCGACCGCGTGGTCCGGCCGGCGCGACGGCGATGACGATGACTCGCGCAGTCCCATTTTCTTGAGCAGGATGTTGACGTTGTCCACGTCGTGGATCGCCTTCTTGATCGACTGGGGGGATGCCGAGGAAAAAGAACCAGGCGAGGAGCTACTCCCAAAGCCCTGTTCGGACTTCACCTTGGAGAGCGACTTGTATAATGGCGAGTCGAGAATCTTGAGGGATGACGACGCGCGTCGGGCCTCTCGATTTGCCCGCTTGGCCGCCTCCAGCGCCGCTGCGCCGTCTTTTTGCTGTTGTTGTTTCCTGTCGATCGCTGGGAGGAACGCGTTCGCGGATGCCGAGCCCCGCAGCAGCGGCTCATTGCCAGAGCTCTGGCCGCTGAGCCGCGGCAGGTACTTGGCGTCCTCACTCTCGCTGGCGTGTTCGCTTCTGCGGCCATTGGGCGAGACGGGATGCGGGCGAGGTGACGGCACCTGGATGATCAACGAACTGCTTCCTTCTCCGTACGTCGCGCGCAGTTCGTTCCGCGAGACGCCACTGTCCGCACTACCGTTGCTGCTGCTAGTACTATTGCTTGTCTTCTTGCTGCCGTTACGCGCCAGCGCCACGCGGTCGCGGATGAGCAGCTCCTGCTGCTTCTTGTTCTGCTGCTTGAGGATCTTACGCGCGCTCGCCTCCACGCTGTTGAGGAACTGGTTGAGTTCATCCATGGCTGACGGAGCGACGTTAAGACAGACGCGCTGCTGCTGGATGGGGGTGTACGTCGGAGACTACGCCACTACTCTCGGCGGCATGTTCATCGACGGCAAGCAAGTTCCATTCCACTCAGAGCGAGTGAGGAATTTGGGGACATGCACGCGCGTATGTATGTGATCGTAACCACGTACCCAAATGCCTGAAAGGTCACAAGAGGAACAATGGGTACGCAATAACCCATGTAACCAGTGAATGAAGAGTTCTTTGCAATATGCAATGCAATGCCATGCTCGGTGACCATGCTCAGGAAAACAAAACGCGGTTGAATCACTTCATGCTTTACACTTACAACTCAAGATACCTCTCTATGCGCCTTCTCTCATAATACGTCCTCTCTCGCATTGCTCTGCTCTCTCTCTCTTTTTTACCATGCGGTAGAGGTTCACTGACTGGCTTCCTCCAATAGTTAAACTGTGAACTTCATAAACTTACACCTTAGTTCTTGAACGTCACGCGCGACTTGAACGCGTCGTAGCGGCACTTGCCGTAGCCGAGGAAGTCAAAGTCGATCTCCGACTGCACGGCTTGGATGAACCCCCAGAGCGCCCAAAATAGGTGCGACGACAGACTGTACGCATTGGCTTCCTTGCGCAGGCTCTCGATCGCTTCGTCGCTCACGAGCTCCTCGTCGCCGAGCTCCTCGGACAGGTACGCGCGGCAGAACTCACGCTGCTGCTCCACCGACGGGTACTTGAAGAAGTCGCCCAAGTGCGGGTTGATCGTCTTGTGGTAGTCGTACGCCCACTCGCAAAAGTGGTTGCCCAAGTCGTACCCGCGCGGATTGTACGACGTGTACTCAAAGTCGATGAGCACGACGCCGGCATCGGTCTTCATGATGTTACCGTACTGCAAGTCGTTGTGGCTGAGCACGATCGGCGATGGGATCTGCTCGAGGATCTGCTCCATCTCCTTGATGTCCTTCGCGTATTCGTCAAAGTCCACCACGCCCTCGAATTGCGCACCCATGCATTTCTTGCGCGCGACCTCGAGCAAGCGGTACGTTTCGCTCAAATAGCGTGGCGTGCGGTCGATGTCGACGTTGATCTTGTGAAACACACACATCTTGCGCGCAATTTGCGTGAGTAGCTCCGGCTGGCGCATCTGCTTGGCCGTGAACGTCGTGCCGTGAATGAGCTTCTCGACGCGGCCGTTGCTGAATTCACCGAGCAGCTTGATGCCGATGTTCTTGGACGAGAGCAGCTGGAAGAGGCGCGTCTCCTCGTGGCGCACGAAGAACGAGTCGGTGCCTTCACCATAGATGCGGATGAGCACGTCCGGGTTCTCGCCCGCGGGCTTGGAGACCGCGAAGATGAGGTTGGTCATGGCGCCGCCCAGGTGGTCCACATTGATGTCCTCGGCGCTGACGTCCGTCCAGCCGGGCGTGCACTCGGCGAGCGTCTTGACAATCGACGTGTGCAGCTTCTGCTTTTCTTTTTCGAGCGCGCCGACCGCCGCGAGGAACGGGCCAGCGATTACTTTCGATTCGGACGAGAACGCCATCTTGTGACGTCGTGTGGTATGTGGACGAGGAGGCGGTGGTAGACGAGGTCTTCTTCTCTGGAGGCTTGGGCGCGAGGCGGCAAGTTGACGAATGACGCACTGCAGCCAACTGGTGCATTGGCATTTTGGCGCTTTTGCGTTTTTTGCGGGAGGTCGATTGCGGCAATGCCAAAAGTGCGACAAATCGACCTGCTCACTGTGAAAATGAATATGTTGCGAATTGTTACACTTGCTTAGTGAAAGCGAGTCAAATTGGGGGAGTTGGCTTTCAGAACCCAGCCCCGCCCTTTTCCCTTCCTTTTGAGAGGGAAGGGCAAAATGGAGATGGGATTGGATGGCTCATTCTGGGTACGGTAGGCAATCTGCCGTGTTCAGGAACGCAACGAACCCGCCCTTGCCTTCCAGGCTTGCTCCACCACCATTCCACTGTCTGTTGCCCTGAGATAGGACGCTCCTCCACTATATTGCTGTCGAGGTTGTTGAGTGAGCTCATGCTCATGCTTATGCTCATTGATCAATCCAATCGGCTTTGTGGCTTTGTCCTCCAGCTGTAGCTGCGATATGAACGCGCTCTTCTCCAAATGCAGCCATTATGAGTTGCTGTTGTCACGCGAACGCGGTAACGAAAAGGCGAACGGCGTCCATTAAACACATTACAATATGCGAAGCGCAGCTGGTGCAGTAAGTGATTCGCGACGAACTGTATTCACTTCACGTGAGCAAGCGACTACAGCTTGATACCACTCGACCATATCACCGAGAGATGATGAAGATGAATGGATGGACGGGAACATTTGCATGGGTGATTGCTTTGAATGCAGAGGCAGATGTCGAGCTCGTTGGGTTCGCCCTCACTTGTGTGTGGGTTTGCCGTTATGAGGCGGTCGGTCTCGCCTTTTTTCTCCGTGTCCAAAAACAGCTGCCGCTGGTGCTCCTCCCCTCCCTCCTCTTGGACACGCACAAAAAGTGGCTACTGATGTTACATATTAATAGTGCAAGATATCACTTGATGCAGGCAGTCTTCAACAGCTTTTCTCTCTTTACGCTTCCCAGTCCATAGCTTTTCATCACAAGGGTACGTATTTGTAGAGGTTCTGAAGCGGTATTGATTCACCACTCCGCGCGATGCGCAGCACTTCAGCGAGAGTCAAACGAACTGAGCGCCATTCTTCCTCTTGCCACGGCGCAGCTTTGCATGTGAGAAGAGCGCCCGAGCATTGGGATACAAATGAGCCGAATGGCTTTTTGATTCGTGGAGTCTTTCGTCGTGTTTCATTCGTAGAATTACTGGCTCTGCTTGCACGCACAGCAACATGAATGCATGAATGCTCCAGCAGCGCCGATCATTTCCACGAGCACTGTCCTTGTTGTCAACATTGATCTGTGCTCTGTAGCTATACGAATAGCAGCATAGTCTACTTTTTTAGCGTCGCCTTGGCCGACGCCTTTTGAAGCGGGCGGAATGCGCCGGTCTGGTTCACGTAGCTCCACAGGTACTCCGAACCAGACGCAAACGTCGTCGCTCCCACCACGCCGCTATCATACGCATTATTGATACACAAACATTTTCATGTTAGTCCATATACTCATTTGAACACTCAAGCCGCTATGGTGATGGGCACTTACAAGAGCGCTTGGAGCGCCGGGTCGAAAGGCACCTGCCAGGCCGCGTTCGTGAGCGTGAAGCCGAAGAGCGCGAACTGCAGCGCCGTGTTCACCTTGCTGATCATCGTGGGCTTGACCTCGAACGCGCCGCTATCGGACGTGTCGAAGAACGCCGTGTCGGCGTCCTTGGTCTTGAGCCGGTGGTAGAACGTGCCCGAGACGAGCAGCACATCGCGGCCAAAGATGAGCGTCACAAGCGGCCAAGGAAGCAGGCCCGACCACATCATGCTGATCGACAGCGCGCCGATCATGAGCTTGTCCGCGAACGGATCCAGGAACGAGCCGATGATCGACTGAGACGGGGAGCGAGAGAGGACTGTGAGTGAATGAAGCCATCGTGATGATTATCAGAATGAAGCCCAGAAGTTAAAAGATGTACCTCCTGCTTGTACGTGCGAGCAATGTAGCCGTCGAGCCAATCGGAGAATCCCGCCACTGCCAATACTAACGTCCCATAATATACAATCGCAGTAAAAAAATCAATCACCCATCAGTCAATATCATAGTCAGTCAGGTGAGCATTTCTACAACATGAATATGCGACGTACATCCGATCGCGGACTCGTATTGACCATCGACGATGAGGTACGATAAATAGGGCGTCGACAGGATGCGAGCGAACGTGATGACGTTCGGGACGTTCACCACTTGATGGAGAGCCTGTATGCACATCAAAAAGTACCATTGATTAGCATCATATACATAGCACAAGCTGTAAAACCAGGCATGCGTATGGCGACAGCAACGCACCAAGTTGCGTGCTGTCTCGATGTCCGCCGCGAGCTTCTGCTTGATCGTTATGGCCTCCTCCTCTCTCTTGATTTTCTTCTTGTTACTCTCATCCTCCTGCTGCTGTTGCTTTGTGTTGTTGTTGCTGTTGTCCGTTGGTGCTGTGGAATACATCCGTCTCGTCCAGCTCTCATTGTTGCTGTTGCTGCTGTTGATTCTGCTGGAGCTCTTGGTCGCAGCGCAGGATCGCTTGTCATCGCTGGAAATGCACAGCGTCTGCACGGCTCCGAGCGAGCTCAGTCGCCGCGAGAGCTGCTGCAGACGCCGCGCGTTGATCCCACTGAGTTGTGAGGCACGTATCGTGAGCAGCAACAGCCTGGCGCCGGCGCCAGCGCTGGTGACCGCGCATATCGTCATCGAGCTTTCTCTCACGCACACACACGCTTGATGTCGGGTGTGTGCTCCACAGAGCCCGCCGTGAAAGGTGCCGATTTTAAACTCGATAAAGTACGAATCGTAATTAATCGGTTGGTCTCACAGATTCAAGCTCGCGTTTAAGTGCAAATATGCTATTAAGTACGAAATAATGATCTCAACAGACGACAGAAACGTCCAGCATGGAAACATGCAAATCCATTTCCAATATGACATCATCGACCTCCACATTTGCTCGCTCAGTGAGTTTTTACGTCAATACAATATATTCATGGCTTCAGCATGAGGAGAGATCTCGATCTACATGTGTTGCTTGCTCTTGCTTCGCTGTCTTCAACAGTCCGACGAGCCTGTGCGATCACTATCGCTTTTCGCCCCACATCATGAGCCTTTTTGTTTCGCTCTCTCATTTGCTGCTGCTGCTGCTTGGTGTTGCTTTCATTTCCCTCGCTGGGTGGATGGATTCGCACTCGCTCGCGTGGGGATCGATCCACACAGAAGGTCATCTATTTCGAGTTCTTGGCGGACTTGCCCTTGTAGGTCTGCTTGCCGTGGCTCCATGGGACGTAGTTGTGCTTCCACATGTGCTTGATCTGGCGCTTCATCGTGAGCGCGAAGAGCGCGATGAAGTAGATGAGCAGGATCGGCCAGAACACCGGCACGTCGAACGCGCTGCTGAGCGTCATGAGCAGCGAAATGAACGTCGCCTTCGAGGTTGAGTACCAGAACTGGAACTCCGGCACGCGGCGCGTGAACGGACGGAACTCCTCGCTCTGCTTGGACGGGAGCAGCGGACCTTCCGTCTCCGCATCAATCTACACACATAGTCATACACGCATGCAATTAATCAATTAGCATGTAGTCCCTTGCTAGCAATCGAGACGAATACGAGCAGTGAAAGTAACGTACCTGCGGAGACAGGAATCCGATGAAGAGGTTGAGCAGGTAGATGCCGAGACCGTAGGTGACGATGTGGAACGCGTTCAGGTAGAACACGCGCAGTAGGTAGATCGCCAGAAGCACCGCGGCAACCACCCAGCGACTGACCACGTGGATCGTCGACTTGTCCAGCAAGTGCTGCCATTTTCTGCATCACCAAAACGACAGTAAATAATAACACACACATCACAATATGAGCATCACGCCCTATGTTCACACAGGTGTTCACTTCCTTCCTGTTTAGCTTTTCCAACAGGAAACGTAGGCCGAGAGGAAGGGAGGAAAAGCTTATCGAGGAAGGGAGGACAAGGTGTCTCTTCCTCATTCCACCGCAGCCATCTCATCAAGATGCAGGGTCGCAAGTCACGCAGCACAATAGCGGCGCGAGGCGCGTACCTTCGGATCGAAGCCGTGACGCGCGCGATGAACGGCGGCTCCATGACACTGTTGGCGCCTCCGTGCGTGGCTTCCATGTCGTCTTCTCTCCTGCTCTCTCTTAACTCTCTCTTTTGCTTCGCCTCTCGTTCCGCTGCTTGCTTTGATGCTGCGTGGCGCTCGCTCACTGGGCAGTTTTGGTTTGGCTTTCGATTGGCAAACGCAATTTTCCGCCCCCATTTTTTTCTGGATCTATCGGTCCTGATTGAAGCTGCCTTTTTGGGTTCTTTCTCAATTACTGGCCCATCAATAAATAGGGGGTTTATCCTATTTAAGGCTGTGTTTAGGATAGCGAATCCCAATAAAACCTTGACACCTAATTGAGGTGCACCACGTCAACTATCCTTCAACCCATGTGTCTCTTCGTTGGCGTGCCGTTGTCTCTAGCAACACTAACGAGGATGAACCCAGAGAAGCGCGTGGGCTGGCGCGTGCAGGTGTTCTGGGAGGGCGAGGTCGAGTGGTTCGACGGTGTCATCGCCGCGTTCTCGCCCGACGAGGGCTTCTTCATCAAGTACGACGACGGTGAAGAGCAGTGGGAGGTGCGTTCGACACACAACGGCACCCAGGCTGTGTGTACGCACGGTAATGAGCCGCTTACAGAAGCGTCGCGATGTGTGCATGTGTGGCTTCTTTTAGGACGCGAACGGGGATACGCCAATCAGGTTCCTCTCCAAGCCTGAAGCAGACGACTCGTTGCTCTCGATTGCAGTTGACACCGACGATGAGCAGCAGGAAGAACAGCAGCAGCAGATAGGAGGAGGCAAGTGGAGTCAGCAGCCCCCTCCGTCCTCCGCTTATACGGACGCAGACTACGCTGACGACGACTACGATGCAGAAGAAGACAATGCCGAAGACGAAGATAACGAGGAAGGAGAGAGGGCCGTCGTCTCCAAGACGAGTCCAATGCCAGAAGAGAACAGCAGTCCGCTCACCAAGTTTCGCCAGAGCAACAGCAATAGATCGCCATCAGCTTCCCCGCAGAATCAACGGCAACAGCTGCCTCGCAAAGCCACGTCGTACGTGAGCAACGCTGTGTTCTTCCGCGACGAAGAATCCCTTCGTGAGATGCGCAAAGCGCTCCAAACGGAGAAGAAGACGCTGGTCCACGAGCACCAGACGCTCGCCAAGCAACTGGTCGAGAAAGAGCAGCTCTCGGTCAACTTGAAGCGCGAGCTCAAC
The DNA here is from genome assembly GCA_038050675.1 of Globisporangium cylindrosporum. NCBI lineage: Eukaryota > Oomycota > Peronosporomycetes > Pythiales > Pythiaceae > Globisporangium > Globisporangium cylindrosporum. The sequence goes on along the minus strand of JALBZD010000212.1, from coordinate 18,759 downwards.
GAGCTGAAGACCCAAGTGACGCTCGCGAGCGTGCTCGGCCACGCGCCGTCAACTGTCGGTGGCCAGAGCTCAGTGCCGAAGACGTCGTCTGACTGGAGCGAGCGGGTGCTGGATCAGAAGCTGCAGAACAAACAGACCAGGCAAGAAATTGCAGAGGTGGGCGTGTACAATCAGTCAGGGCATGCTATTGCTTTGTGTGGGTTCAGAAATACCTTCTGACCTGTAGCTTGACGGTCTCTTTCTGCCTTCAAACAGCTCAAAGCGTGTGTTCAGAGAAAGCAACACGCGATCCAGCAGCAACAGCAGCAATGCGACCAGCTCAAGGACAAACTCTCCCGGGTGCCTCGCCGCGACCTGTGTACAATCGTGGACCTTCAGGTGGAAGTCGCCAAGCTTCTGGAGGAGAAGCGGGTTCTAGAGGCTCAAAAGCCAAAGACGAGTTTATCATCATCAGTACGTCGAAAGCAAGGCAGCGGTTTGGCCAAAAGTAACGCCAACGACGGCACGTTTGCCTGGACGCACGACGCAGACGCGCGGAAAGTGACGCTGGAGAAGGAGCTGGGCAAGCTCGAGCTCGCGTCGTCGCGCACCAAAGACGAGATCTACAAGTGGCGACTCAACTACGAGCGCGAGAACGCGCGCATCCTGCCCTTGAAAGCTCGTTTGATCAGTCTGCAGCAAGAACTGACCAAGTTTGAGAGCTCCAACGTGCTGCTGAAAAGCGCGTTCTTGCGGCTGAACCCAGACGCGGAGGGGGGAATCCCCGTGCAGACCGCCGCGGAGGCTCTGCTGGCGCTCGCACCTGCCGATGTGTCTTCATTTGCAAATACTGAAGGGATTCTCACAGCGCTTAGACAACGGGGTATGCTCTCATCTGATGCTCAACAGTGTCTTGTGTTCTCCGATTTTGTCGCGTGCTTCAACTGCCTGTTCAAATCATAAGCGACACACACCGTACAACCAGTTCCAAACACTCGCACGCAATCTCAAAAACAAATATAAGAACTTGATTTTTGTTGCAAATCTGTTGGTCCTGGGCAAATGAATTGCTCCTTCCTGTCTGTCTGTGAGTCTGTCGCCGTCCACACTAACTTCTGTGGGACTACTCGCAAGGACGAAGGTGACATAGTCGACACGCACTCCATCCCACTCTTGTTCCTCCAGCACTTACTTAGTTTGCAGCACGCCGGCGGCGATGAGCTTCTCGATCTTCGCCATGATGCCTGGGTTCTGCAGGTGTCGCTGCGCCGACACTGGGTCGGTCTGGAAATCGTTCAGCACATTCTGCATCACAGGGTCGCGCAGAATGTTCTGGATCTCCGGGTCCGCAAGGCCGTGGGCGGCGCGCTCCTCGTCCGTCTCGCCGCTCTGGATCTTGTACATCACGTTGCGGAGACCGTCCATGCATTCCTGGTTGTTCGGGTCGAGCGCGAGACCCTTCTCGTAACTCTCTCTAGCCTTGTGGAACTCCTTCATGAAGAACTGGATCGCGCCGAGTCGGCTGTACGCCTTCACGTACTTTGGGTCGATCTCCAGCGCCTTCTCACAGTCACGCTTGGCTTCCATGAACGACGTCAGCTTCGTGTACGCAGCCGCGCGGTTCGCGTAGTACACCGCGCTCTTCGGATCGCGCTTGATCGCCTCCGTGTAGCGCTCGACAGCCTTCGGGAAGTCACCACCCTTGAAGAACTCGTTGCCTTCGTTCTTGGCCGCGAGCGCCTTCTCAGGGTCAATGTACGCCAGGTCCTTGGCCTTCTTCAGCTCGAGCTGCAGGTTCTTGATCTTGCGCTCGACTTCCTTGGTGCGGTTCTCCATCTGCGCGCCTTCGTACGCGTTGATGGCCGCCTCCAGGTTGACGTAGTCTTTGCCCTTCTTCAGGTATGCGTTGCCGATGCGCACGTACACCTTGGCGATCAGCGCGTAGTCGGCACGGTTCGCGCGACCGACTTCAATCGCTTTCCTATGAAGTGCAATAGCAACAAGCAAGCGTTAGGAATGAGCTCATCAATTAGATGCACCAGCTAATCCATCCATCCACCCAGTTTTCAAACAGGTACGTACTTGCAGTCTTCGATGCAGGCGTCGTACTCGCCCATCTCGAGCTTCACAGCCGCCAGGTTACTCACATACGCAATGTTGTTTGGGTCCTTCTCAATCGCTTCCTTGTAACACTCGATCGCCTCTGAGAACTTCTTCTGCTTGTAGAAGTCGTTGCCGCGCTGCTTGGCGGCTTCCGCAACCTTCTTCGCCTCGCGCTCAGCGATCTCTTCTTCCGTCAGGTCCTCGTCCATTGGCTCTGGCTCAGGGGTCTTTGGACGCGCAGGCTCCTTCGCGGCACTACTGCTGGTTGGTGGCACAGGGTACGACTGGTTCGCCGCCGCTTCGTCCGCGTCCTCTGGCATGTTCACGTTCAAGCCCATGAGCTCGCCGAGCACAGTCATCACGCGCGGGTCCGTTAGGTGCACGTTGATCTTGGATGGGTCGCGCTGGATCTCCTGGAGCTTGGCCACGAACTCGGGGTCGCTCAAGAAACCCGAGAGGCGAGGATTCGTCGCGATCTTGCCGAACATATCCGGGCCAAACGCGTTCGCGAACGGGTTGAACGGCGGGGTGGCCTGCTTAGCCTTCTTCACCTCCTCAATGCCGTTCAAGCACGCCGTGTTGTTGGCTTCGATTGCGAGCCCCTCCTGGTACGCGGCGATGGCGTCGTCATATTCGCGGAGAGCGTGGAGCGCCGCACCCTTGCGCGAGTAGCCCTTGGCCCAGTCGCCCTTGACCTTGATGCACGCCTCGGCGTCCTCAAGCGCGTGCTCGGCGTCATCCATCGAGAGGTACGCGGCCGAGCGGTTCGAGAAGAACACATGGTCGTTCGGGTTGATCTCAATCGCCTTGGTGTAGCACTCGACGGCTTCCTGCGCGTTGCCGGCGCTCAGCGCGGCGTTGCCCTTGGCTTTCCATGCGTCAGCCTGCACATGACACACATCCATACAGACAGATACATACACTGTCAGTCACTAATGCATGGATACAGAGATGCGCATACACAGAAGAGCGCGCACGCACCATTCTTGATTGCTGCTTGATCCTTTCGCTTGTTGCGGTCGGGGTCTTGTTCTGTTCTGCGCTCAATGCGTTGGCTTGCTTTTCCATGGTCGGCGCAGATTTCCAAACCTCTACAAATTTATAATTAGACCGAGTTGTGTTTAAAACTACTTTTCTAAAACAGATCAGCGCTAAACTAAACAGGGCTTTGAAATACATTAAACTGATTTTCGGTAGACAGTATGGGCTGAGTAAGGGTTCAAGAAACACCTTAAAAATGGGTGGAGTGTATTAAACAAATGGGATCTTTGCTGGGCTGAGATGAAATTGATTGGCATTCTGGAATATCGAAAGTGGCTTCACGCGACGCGCCTAAACAGCAGCTCGATTGCCAACAGGTTGCTGCGATAGTAAGCGCTTGTAAGCAAGAAAGCCAACGTAATAGCATGTCTAAGCACTTTGTTCTCATACTTTTTGCTACAAAAGCGAGTAGATTCGATCCCTCGAATGAAGTGAATTCGAGGGATTTATATATAAGGTTTGAGAGGGAGTATGTTCGAGAAAGTCGCTTTTCATCTGGATGTTTTTAACTTTGTTATGTCTGCGTTAGGTTACAATAAGCAAATGGGACGCGAAAGGGCACGCCTTCAACTCATCGCAGTCGAAGACGTGTCAGTCAATCAGCACGCGTCTCTAAAAATGCTCCTCATCTATGCGCTCTTGGACGCATGGCTGGCACTCGCACTCGACGTCTTCTTCACTGTCAGCTCAGCCGCTGTGGAGTGGATGTCTATCTTGTTGAGCGGTCGCACGAGGTTGGACGGCGATGGCGTCATCATGCTCGTCATCTGCTGCGGTGGCTTTGGGGCGGAGACCTCAGCTGCACAGTTGGTGGTGCTGGCAACAGAGCTGGTTGTCCACATTTGACAGCTTTTTGTTAGCCCACAATTGTGTAGATGCAACTTAGATATCCAGCATATACGCGCACGCACCTGGGTTCGTGGAAGCGCTTGGGCTCCTTTGCGACCACCGTGGAGCTCAGCGCGCTCGGGTCATGCTCGTGTACGTGCATGAACTTGCGCTTTTGGCTCGGACTGTTGTCTGTCGGAGCATTTTCCAGTCATTCGCAAGCCAAGAGTGAGTGAGTGCCTTGTTTGCACTGACACATCTCAAGCAGGAGAAGAACTGAAATCAAACTTGGAGCTCATACCTATGGAATCGATTGCGTGCTGCCTCCGCTGCCGAAGATCGCGAGCACTCTCGATCTGCTTCTGTTGTTGCTCAGGGGTTGACGCAATCTCAGGCTTTGAGATGACTTGGCGCCCAAATACCTGCCTGAGCGGCTTTGCTTTGCTCTCTTTCTCCTCGGATACCGGTGGACCCTTGTTAGTTGAGATCGGGGAGGATTTCTGCTCAGCATCGGGATTCTCGCCATCTTTTGCCGCAACAGGAACATGATGAGCGCCAAGGTGACCTGGAGGTGGACACCTGTACTCTAGAACCCACCAGGGCACTGCGTCGTCGCCGTCGCCCAATGCTTTCGCCTCATAGTCATTGTTCCCGGCGTTCGCTAACGTCGACGACTGTCCGTCACGAGGCTCCAAGTCGTTCTGCTGACCAGTCTCCGACGTCAGCTCAGCGTCAATCGTCAGCGCTAATCGCTTTCGAGACGTCAAGCCGCGGCGACCTGAACGTTTACCGCTGGCTTTGGGCTTGCCAGGGTCCGGACTCGAGTCCACCTCGGCGTCTCCATCAGCCTTTGGGTGGTCGATCGCACTCGCTTCGTCCATGCTGCTGGGCTGAGCTGGGCTGAGCTGGGCTGGCTGGTGTCACAGCGGCGCGTCGAAGAGCGAAATTGCCGTGGAGTCGCGTGCAGGTCTGGCTGTGCGATTGGACCAGTCAGTAAGAGACCCGTTCGTTGTTTTTCTTTCTTTTTCTGTTTTAACGATCACCACCACCGCTTGGTAGCTGCTACCGAGGCTCCTTAGTTTGGCTACAGTGCTCAACCGTTTTTCGCACTTGAAAAGAGTGTGCCAAGTACGTCGCTGAAAAGCTGGAGCCCCAATTGGCTTCTAAGCCGTGAGCTAAACTTATCCTCTGCCTTGGAGTTCACTCGCGGCTTTTTGATATGAAACTCGACGCGAAGAAAGTATGTTCCTGCGTAAACTGCTGCTGCTGGACTCAGATGAAGAGCGACGGCGCAAGCACCTGCGAGCGTGGATCATCCGGAGGAATCGCATCAAGAAGGAGATCGAGCAGGGACTTGAACCGAGTGCGCATCGCAGGGACTACCAGCCGAGTACAAAAGACAATTCGGCGTTCATCCCAACATTTGGAGGCAATTCAGATCAGCATGGGCGCTCCAATGACCGATACATTGCTGGGACACTGCGGACTTCCACTCGACCGGTTGCGCGCGAAGCCACGCCGGCTGGAAAGCACGAGCTAAGTCGAAGAAAGCAAGCGCATGCTGAAGCGAGGGACAACACTGTTGAGAGCGGCATCGCGACAGAAAAAATCGTGGGCACAGTCTTCGTTCAACAGTCATCATCAACCAAAGATGATGCAGCGAAAGGCTACCACTCTTCACTGCCAGCTAAGCCGCATCGAGCCACGCTCCGTTCAACCGTTCCTGGTATTGCGGCACCAAAGCAGCTGCCTCCTATCTCCAAAGCCAAGGCGCGATGGCAAGATGCTTTCCACGAAGTGATCTTTCGACGACACGAGGAGATACTCCGCAAAGACCCAAACCGCAAATGGCGGCAAGAGCGATTCGGACTCCTGCTCTTTGATAAAAAGGAATACGAACGGGCAGCAAAGCACTTGACTCTGGCGATTACGCTCGGCGCGTCTTCGAGTGCATGCTGGCGGCGTCTTGCACAGAGCCATTTCCACATGTGGGAAAACAAGAATGATTGGGACACTCTCTGGGACGCGAAAGGAGCATACGAGCAAGCGATGAACTATCTCGAGATCGCCTGCAACCCGTTCGCGCTCTTCGAGTATGCGAAAGTACTCGAGGTGCTAGGGATTTACACGGGCGCTCTCAGTATCTGCGCATCGATCCTGCATACGTTTCCGCGTTTCCAGTGGCTCCACCGAGTCATGTTCCGTTTTGTGCTGCTGCAGCGCTATCAAATTTTCTCCACTGGAGGCGAGTTGCTCAGCGGCGGAGGATCTTCGATTTCTCTGGAAACGATGGAGGCGATTGAGAAAGAATCGATGCTGCTCAAGTGCGTCGGATACACCAAGATGCTCCTTTTGGATAAGCAGATCGCGGAGGTACGCACGCCTTGGTAAACTTGCTCAGATTCACTCGAATTTTGCTCTTCTAATCACTTGCTTGTTGGGCTGATGGATGTAGGGTGAGTTGTATGTTTGCGTGCTGTACATGCACGCGCGCTTGAACGAGTTGCTGGCAGTGTCGACAACATCCGCCGGAGGCGGCCAAGCTGGTGCAAAAATGGCCCAAGAGAGCTCGGATCACTCGTTCGAAGAACTCTTCAAAGTAGCAATCGCTAAGAAGCTTGTCGTGTCTACAACACCATTGTCGTGGAAAACCTGGAAAGTGAAGAGTGATACGTACATCGCGTTGGCAGGGTACTTTCACGACCAGAACGAGCCAATACCAGCTGCGGACGCGTTGTCCCGAGCTCTCGATTTGCTGGGAGTGCCTCTCATCCAAGCTTCAACTGATGCTCGAGTCGACACATCTAAGCAGAGCCGATCAAAGCTGTCTCTCTACCTTGAGTTGGGCAGGAACTACTACCAGTGCAACCAAATGGAGAAAGCCATTCGGTCGATGGAAGTCGTCTTCCAGATGAATCCGTTCCACGAAGAAGCGCGCGCCAGTCTCTCCGCCTGGTTCCCAGAGAAATGGAAGTAAGTGAGCGCGCATTCCACCGATCTTGATTGAGTACACTGGCTTGAACCAATCTATCATGCCCAACATGACAGGTATCGCCTCGAGCTGGAAGACGCGAGCCAAGTCCAAATCGCGCGAGTCATTCGTGGCATCTGGGGACGAAATAGAGCCCATCGACGTCGTCAGGAGGTGTTGCGAGCGCTGGAGATGAAGTACAACGAGAATCCGTACCATCCGCTGCATCGACGCAATGTTCTTCGAGTCTTGAAGACCAAGTACGCGCCGTTGTTCATGGCGCAGGACATCTCTGCGCGACGCATACAAGCACGAGCTCGACGGTACTTGTACTATGCTCGCATCCGCTGGTCGCTTGAAGATCAACGCGCCAAGTTCCTTCAACAACTCGTACGTAGTCTGCTAGCTTTGCTACACTGTGGACACGAGCACTCACCTCCATCTCTCGCTCTTCATCACCATCTCAGAAAAGTAAACAGCAAACGCGAAAGTATCGGTACAACCACCACGTGAGGAAGCAATTGGCCCAACTGCTCCCAGAACAGTTCGAGGATCGCTTCCAACAGGAGGACAGAGCCACATTGTATATCCAGGTACCACATACGAATGTTTGCCACCACACGCCAACCTTTGGCTTTGGCTTCGACACTAATCCGTTCTTTGTTCTTCCCATGCTTCCACAGCGTCGTTTCCGTGGCAAGCGAGTTCGGTGTGCATTTAGAGTTCGCCGTGATGCGCGCCGCAGCAAACTAAGGCAAGAAAACGAAGCCGCACACTGCATACAGCGCTTTTATCATCGTCACTGCCATCGCCAGACGAGTTCCGACAAACTGTCGCCAGAGGAACTTCTCTATTGCGCTCATCAGAAGATTGCGCAGGCGAGAGAGCGCATCACACGAAATCTGCAGCAGCTATACCGCCGTCGCTGGAAAAGCGTCAGCAGTTCACAACGACTCCCATCGCTGTTTGAAGCTTCACAGCAAAATGTCGAAAAGAAAATCATCCATCGCCACACGAGCGCCATCGTGATTCAGCGAGCGTGGCGCCGACATGTCGCCCAAAAAGAACTTGGATTCCGTGGGTTTGATGGCGCGAAAGTTCTCGTGCAGCAACTCAAGCGCGGTCATGAGCGACAGAGGATCGCAACTGAAGATGATCTGGAGCTTGCTGTTCGTAAAATCCAGGCTCTCTACCGAGGCAAACGCATCCGAAACTCTCTCTGCAAGATCCGAAGAGTGTTCGCGCCAGTGTCAGAGAGCACTATCTCATCCTTGATCGATTCATGCGAAAGCAATTGCCACGAAGGAGTCGAGTCTTGCGTGACGTTGCACCGAGTTCAGTCCTTGGAGGAGAAACGAGCGCTCTTTGACTACCCCGTTGTGATCTTGGATCCACCTGCAACATCATCAACTGGCGATATCAGCACTGAGGTCGCCCCTTTCCCGCTCCAACATCTTGTGGCTGCGATCGAGCATAGCGCACGCTTGCGCTGTCTGGTGTGCGCGAGTGGCGATTTCCAGGGCGATCGAATCGGACTTCTCTTCAGCTCATTGAAGAACAGTCGGTCTCTTCAAGCGTTGGCTCTTGGTCGCATCCAAACCGACAATTTTTTTACCAAAGAGCGAGAAACTCCATCGGAGCAGCATGATCGTCAGGTGACCCCCGAGGACGACGACGACGGAGTCGATGGCGATCTTGAACTACCATCACACGACATCGTTTCTTCGCAGCCCATATCGCAGCACCGCGTGAGTCACCAGCCGCTGAACGCCTCGAAGCAGAGTCCGATACAATCGCTGTCTCAGGTACTGCGCACTACCAACTTCATGCTGGAGGAGCTCTACATGGAGGACAACACACTTCTGCGAGATCCAACAGAAGGCTCGTGTGTCGCTGGTTTCCTGGGCGATTTCTTCTTTGCGCGGTACGGACGCCTGAAAAAGCTCGTGCTCGCAAAGATGCACTTTTCCGATACAAATGGTGCTTTGCTTGGTCCCGCGTTGGCGATCAACACTGTACTCCAGCATCTGGATCTGCACGGCAACCTCATCGGTGATAATGGCGCAGCGTCGATCGCGAGCCACGGCCTCGCTCACAACCGGACCTTGACGTATCTAAATCTAGCAGAGAACGTGATTGGAAGCCCCGGCGCAAAGGCGCTTTTCGAATGCCTCACGCATCGAAATCAAACGCTCGTGACGCTGGTTCTCTGCAACAACAACGTGCTGAACGACGCCATCCCGGCGTTCACCGACGCGTGGCAGCTGAATCCGACGATCCTGCATATCGACTTGCGCGGCAATTTAATCAATAACGACCACTTGGACGCGGTACACGAGGCTGTGCAAGAGCGCTGCGCGTTGTCTTCTTCCGAGTCAGAGCTGCGCTTGTTTCTTGCGCGGAAGCGCTTCTCGCTCACACTCGGTCCGTCCGCGACGAGCCGCGCACAGTCCCCACTCAAGAGTATCAGCACTAGCAGCAGCAACAGCAAGAAAGGAAAATGTCCCGCTAAACTGGCGTTATCACCAACAGCGTTTCTGCGTCAGGCAAAGCAGAATAACTCTGCTGGCATGCGCGCGACGGCGGCGTTCATCCGCTCGCCGCTCGTGGTCTACAAACAGCAGCAGCAGATTGAGTACAGCAGCTACAATCACAAACATGACAGCACCAACAGTACAGCAGTCTCGCCAGCGGTGTCCGTAGCATCCGCGTCTGTGCTAGCGCTCGTATCGCCCGCACGCACAGCGGCGCCAAGTAGCAGCAGCAGGAAGACGAAGCCCGCGCGCTATGAGACCAAATTGCCCGCAATCCATCATCACGCGATAAACTGGTGAATTCAAGAAGCCAGGTTATGTTGCCACATTTTGACTTACGTTGTAGCAAGAGTTTCCTTTCGCCTAAGGCAACGTAAATGTCTGCTCCAATGTTGCAGGATATTTTGAGAGTGATTGTCAGTAATGTGATACAATTGAAAAAATACTGTACTATCACGCCGCCAAAGACGCGACGCCTTCGCCATATCCAAACAGCAGAAGCAGAAGCAGAAGCAGAAGCAGAACGCCCAGGAAGCCCCTTCGCTCCTTCTCTCTCTCTCTATTCACGATGGAGTTATCGAGCGGCGAGAGCGCGCTGCGCACGATCAAGAACCGCAGCAAGGTGCCGCAGGCCGCGCTCGACCTCTGCACGTCCATCTCGGTGCTGCTCTTCGGCAAGCAGCAGAACCAGCAGCTTGTGCTGAAAACGCCGCCGTCGGATGAGCAAGAAGACGACGACATCAATGTGCTGATGTCGCCTGAGCAGAAACGCGAGCTGCTCGAGCAAAAGATCACGACTCTGCTCTTCTACGGAAAAGAGCGCTGGGAGCCGCTCGCGGTGGCGTGTGTGGTCGTGCGCGACGTGCTCGCGGCGCACCTGAAGCTCTCAGACGACGAAGCCCACATCGAGAAAGTGTTTGTCGGCGAGCTCAACAAGGTCAGTGACGTTGCGACGGCGATTTTCCCGTTCACAGAGAGATTTCTGAAAGAAGTGGTCGCGTCGACTGCGCACCAGTACATTGAGCACTACGAGCCGCGCGTGCGCATGTCGGTCGGCAAGCTGCTCGGCGTGCTCGCGAACTGGGACCTCGCGTGGGTCAACGCCGAGTTCGTGCCGCAGATCATCGAGTCAGTGGTCTGCAACACGAGCCGCTCACCGGATTTCGAAGAGAACGGCTTTGAAGACGTTGACGACAACATCAGCGTGAACGGCATGGAGACGCCGCCGCAGTCGCCCGAGTCCACGCCGCGCACGCCGTCGACCCCGTACCGCTTGGACGATGTCAGCGGCTGGAAAGCGCTCGAGAGTTCGCTCTGTGCGCTCAAGTTCATTGTGAAAGGCAGCGGCGCAGCATTCCTGGAGAAAGAAGCAGGAGGTCAACCGGACGCGTTCCGCTACCTGACGCCGGAGCTGATGGAGTTGATAACGACCAAGAGCTGCTTCCACATCAACCGCCACGTGCGCGTCGTCGGGTTGGACACGATCACTGAGCTGTGCGAAGCTGCGCCAGTTGGCTTTCTCGACATGCATCGCAGCATCTCGGATACTTTGTGCAAGTGCATCACGCGCGGTATGCAAGACAACTGGAGCCAGGTGCGATACGCGGCGTCGATTGCCACGCGTGCATTCCTAGTGAAACTCCAGGAAGACGCGCGCTCGATCTACCTGCCGACGCTCGTGCCTCGCTTGTGTTTGAACAGATACTACGTCGCTGAGCGCGTGTCGAAGCACTCGCAGGAAACCTGGCGCTTGCTCATGGGCACTCGCGGACGAGACGTCGTGGCAAAGTACGCGAATGAAATCGTCGAGTACTACGTCGAAATGACGAATCACTCGGTGCGCGAAGCGGCGTGCCAATGCATTGGGGAGCTTGGTACGAAAGTAGACGCAGAGGCGATTCGACCGCACGTGCCAACGTTGGTCCAGGCGCTGATCATCAGCTTGTACGACAATTCGTGGCAGGTGCGTGACGTGGCATGCTTGGCTGCAGCTCAGATGGCGCTGGGCTTCCCGAATGAGTGTCTCCCTTTCTTGGACGAGTTGTACCACCTCTGGTTCGACCATCTCTCGGATGAGATCTGGTCTGTGCGTGAAGACGCCGCGATCGCGCTGGGCAATGCCATCCGCGCGTACGGTCAACCTGCTGTGGATCGCGTTTCCGTGATCGTAGAGGAGTACATCGTGCTGGCAAAGACGCAGCCTGCGATGTCGCAGCAGGAGTACGACGAGATTCTCAAGTCGGAGAAGAAGCACCACAGCAAGCAGGCGTTTTCGTGCTGCTCGTTCGACTTCAAGACCAATGAACGTCACGAGCATCGCACGAAGGAGCCCTGGGAGAGCACGGACGGGGCGATCTACCTGGTGCGTGAGCTTTGCCAAGTCGCCCCTGACGTTGCGATCAAGCTCCTGCCGCTCGTGGCAGATATCGCGATCCTCCGCCACTTCCCACAGACTGGGGTCTTACAAGAGACCGTCTGGAAGCAAGTACCGCTGATGTGCGAGGCGCTCGGAAAACGCGTGTTCAAGCAGTACCTCGAGCTCTTCTTTGACCCGCTCGTGTTCACGCTCCAGGGCTCGTACCGATTAGCAAGATTCGCAGCGAAGGACTGTGTCGCGAACCTGAGCAAACAGATTGGCCCTAGCATCTTCCTCGGGCGGCTGCAAGCGAACTTAACGTGGCAGGAGACCCTCGCACCGATTATTTCAGCCCCCGTTTACCACTAGTGGGCTGTCAGACATAAAATGAAGCGACAGAACTAAGATGATACCTGTGAGAGGACGAGTACACGGTTCATGCACAAACCAAACGATCCAAATTCACGTTGTGTTGCCATTAGCAACTACTGATTCGATTCATTTCTATCGTTTCTACCCATTCAAACTTACAAAAATCAACTAATAGAATGATGGTAGGAACTATCATTCCCCATCGTTTCTACTCCAAATCACTTCTCTTCCTTTGACAAGCATCAAATAATCATTCACACAGAAAGCTCCGATACTGGCAATAACGAAACCATGGGCGTGGACGCGGGCAGAGCAGGCAGCTACGCTTCGGGGCTGCTCTTCGGCGTCGGCTGGTGGATCTTCATCGACGGCGCCGCGTACGCGGACTTCCACGACTCGCAGATCCCCTTCAACTTTATCAAGTACCTCCCCGGCATCGTCTCCACGCTCGCGTTCTTCCTGTAAGTGTGTGTGCACAACTATTGTCGCAACTCGATGGATCCATTCATTGCTTGCCGCTGTAATAGCTGGGCTTAACCCATCGACTGACCATCTTGCTTTCTTTGCTCGTGCGTTGAATTAGGCTCAATACGCTGGACTGGGAGATGGTGACCGACTCGCCCGCCTACGGCTCTGACGTCGCTGGCAGAGCTCGGTGAGGTGTCTATTCTCCGTCTTGCCTATCGTGTTTCCTTTCTCTGACTTTCGTTACTATATGTGCGTTTGTGTCTGGCAGTTTGTTTGTCCTGTTTTGCGTGGCAATGTCAGTTAGCGCGCTGGTCGGATCCATCATCGTGCTCACGCACAGCTATGCGGGGAACGCATTCGGCGAGCCCGTGTGGCCAGGCGTGGCCGTGCTGCTCCAGAACGTGTTCATTCTTGTCGCGACCTTGGTGATGCGAGGCGGATTGATCGCGTCGTCGTCCTACTGAGTAGGGGGCACAAGAAGCTACAAGTCTATCGAAGTTACCAAGTGAGTGCAACCCACTGTGACTCAAATGTTAAAGTGAACGTAAGAAGTGAAAGCCAAAGCTGCATTCGAAACCATTTTGCTACCTTGTCAAAATATGTGCTGCCCTAGTCCAACCACGTGATACTAGCAATCTTCTCCACTTTCACAGCCGCTACATTCTGCTTCGATTCGCTCCTCATTGTGTTTTCTCCATTGCTGCAGCTCCACGGGAGCTCGTAGCTACCTGAGCAGTCCTTGGTTGCGGAACTCCTTACGGGTCTGGGTAGTTGGCACTAGGGCCAACCGGCGTCAAGATCGGGTTCTGCTTCTCCATCTTCTTTTGCGCACCCGTGTAGGTGTGCATCGACCACGCACCGATGATGAAGCCACCGACAGCGACGAGAATCAACGTCCACATCCTTGGGCTTTGCTTGGCTTGACTTGACAGACGACGAGACGAGAACGCGGAAGGTTACGATACGATACTGAGATACGACGACGACGAAGAGCGAAGCGAGTTACTTCGGACCACTTGAAAAAGGAAACGCGAAATGAGTGGCCGTGGGGTGGCTCATGGCGAGCTTTGGTGGCGCTTGGTGCATTCATTTGCCCCAACCGTCGAGTCCAACGACGCAGTCTCCCAGAGGGAAGATGGCTTACGATGTTGGCAGAACTTGTGTTCATTTCGTGCTTCCACACGTCCCAATTCCAACAGTGGGGTGGGAACGAGGTTGCTACAAGGGAGCTCACACTGAAAACGAGCAGCTAGGGAACGGACGAAGAAGTCATCGGATCTAAGGTGATCACCGCTGTATTGGTTGCATTACTGTGTCAATCGCGACTGCAACGCCGATACTTGGAGCTCTGTTCAGCTATTGCACATATGTAATGCATACAAACTCAATCGCAATCATTACCACACCGGAATGCACAAGTTCATTTCGTACCTCAATTGGGCTCGGTCATTGTGTCCCAAGCCGCCTACACGGAACCATCAACGGCAGTTGGATACGCTAGCGCTTCGACTTCCATGCGTCGTAGTCCTGTGGAATGTCTAGTCTCCATGCACACGAAGCGCCTCCACCGACACGTTCCACCCTCCACTTCGTACGTTGATTGGCAAACGAATCAATCACTTCCACATTCACTCGGCAGCACCCAGGCGTTGAGCCCGACTCGGTGGAGCCCCTCGCATGTCAGATCGCTATAGAGTAATGATCGTACGTATTTCCACTGCGAGCTCGACGGCCACATTCCATCAAGCTGCTTGCTGCACTGGGTGAGTTATGGATTTCTGGCAGCGAAGCTCTTCAAGATCGGATGTTTGGATCCGTTTACGCAGTATCGTCATCTGCTTTGTTTGTTACATTCGAATTCAAACACACAAGCAACAGCTTCGAGAACGCGGTGGAAGCCCATGTGATCATGATGACTACCAGTACAGTAACCGCATCCCATCCGACCTCCGCCAGCCAGCCATTCATTCCCTCAGATCCGCCCATTTTCGTTCGCTCGCTCGCTCATCCGACCGACTCGGCCAAGGAATTCCCAGCAAGCCGGGCAACTTCAGAAAGTCACACAAATTGAAACGACTGCTTACTCTACTGGCAAATGACGACGCAATCTTCAGGAGCGCTCTGCCTCCGATAATGCGTTTTATCTCATTTTGGTACCCAATATTGTATTTGAATAAATATTTACATAATATGATGTAAATAAAATCAATATAGAGGTATTACCACAAGATAAAAAGACAAAGCACAGATGTTGATGAAAGTCTCACATTGCGTCATTCGCAACATCATCAGGCTGGAGTGGTCGTGTCCATTATACAAACACCAAGTTAATCTCGCTATTGATGATTAGCTCATTTCGGATAGAGCAAACCAGTCGATGTACATCTCATCCCCTGCCGTTTCAGCGACAATAATGGCTGCACTTTTTCTCGTATGCCGGTAAGCAGCCCAAGAACTGAATCATGGGAAGTGGTGGGCGTACTACTTGGCGAGCCTGCCTGCCACGCGGCTGGACCCTCGCGGTGCGGCGAGTCGCTCTGCCTGGGCTGCCTCGGCCCGCTCCGCACTCCTCATTGCAACATTTGACCTCTCCAGCTCAAAGCACCACCACCTACAACAACCCCCACCAACTACCACTCCCCAACCAACACAATGTCCGCCGCACCACGCACCGTCAACGCCTACGCCGCCTTCGAGCAGTCGGGCAAGTTCAAGCCGTGGCAGTACACGTCCCGTCCGATCGGTGCCGAGGACGTCGAGATCAAGATCTCGCACTGCGGCATCTGCGGCTCGGACGTCCACACCCTCGACAGCGGATGGGGCCCGACCGCCTACCCGTGCGTGGTCGGCCACGAGATCGTCGGCGAAGTGACTGTCGCCGGTCCTGACGTGAAGCACCTGGCCGTGGGCGACCGCGTGGGCGTCGGCGCGCAGGTGTGGGCGTGCCTGAACAAGGACAAGGACGCGCCGTGCGCCGAGTGCGCCGACAACGCCGACTCGTACTGCAGCCGCATCGTGTACACGTACAACTCGCAGTATGAGGACGGCGCACAGGCGTACGGCGGGTACGCCGACTACGTGCGCGTGTCGTCGCACTACACGTTCAAGATCCCGGAGAGCATCCCGTCGGACGTGGCGGCGCCGCTGCTGTGCGCAGGCGTGACAGTGTTCTCGCCGCTCAAGCACAACAACGTGAAGGCGGGCGACCGCGTAGGCGTGATTGGCATCGGCGGTCTGGGCCACCTGGCGATCCAGTTCATCCGCGCGATGGGCGCCGTGCCGGTGGCGTTCTCGCGTTCGTCTAACAAGGAGCAGGAGATCCGCGGCCTGGGCGCCGAGGAGTTCTACAACCTGAGCAACGAGGAGGATGCCAAGAAGGCGGTCGGCTCCGTGAACGTGCTACTCATCACAGCCGACGCCACCAACATGCCATACAACACGTACCTGGGGTTGCTGCGTCCGCGCGGCACGTGCGTGATGCTGGGTCTGCCGAACGACAACGTGACGTTCGCGCCGTTCTTCGTGGTGGGCAACGGCAACAAGTTCGTGGGCTCTAAGATCGGCTCCATCGAGGACATCAAGGACATGCTGGCGCTCGCGGCCGAGAAGAACGTGCGTCCGATCATCCAGAAGATGCCGATGAGCCAGGTAAACGAGGGCATCCAGCTCGTTCGTGACGGCAAGGTGCGCTACCGCGTCGTGCTCGAGAACTAGATGGCGTGCAACGTCCGTGTTCTCTTCGCTTAATCTACCCAATGACAAGACTCCACTTGATTGTACTTCGCGCTCGTCACGTTTGCTTGGCTGCTACCTCTTGCACTAATGCATCTCTTATCTTTCTCCCAGTCTCTCTCTACCTGGAAAGCAAAGATGAAGTTCACGGCTGTGTCGCGGACGAGGTGTATCTCAGAGCCAAACATCTTGTGCTTGATGTCGTCCGATTCCTTGACCTTGTTGCTGAGGAAGAGCGAGATGAGATCCTTCGGTAGCGGTTGCGCGTTTGCTCCGTCTGGCGGACTGGACGGGGTACTCTCGTTCTTCTTCTCGACAAACTCGTTGATGATGATGATGAGGAATTTGTCGATCACTTTCAGGCTCTGGCGGAATACTTTCTATGAACCAAGGCAAGCGTGCACTTTAGGTACCACAGCCAGCGAGGTTGTATGAACCGCAAGGAAAGGATTCGTGCTGCGGCTGTAAACGTGTCGACAAACTCTCTACCTTGCTTGTTGTTCACGCCGTTCTCCAGACAGTCCAAGTCGACACCAAAGCCGATCTTGCGGAACACGTCGCTCGTGAACTGCGACAGCAGGTCCTTGAAACTCGTGGGCGCATCACCTCTCGCTTCGTACGAGCGGATGACGTCGACCAGCATCTCGGCTTTCTCGCGTACGGCTTCGTACATCACGTCCCGAACCATCTGGTACGAGAACAGGCTGCTCACGGTTTTGCGGTGGAAGAACCATTCGTCGCCGTCCGTCACAAGGATGTCTTTGGCAAAGGGGTCGGTGAAGAAGTCGGGCTTTGTTTTCCCTTCTCGAAGACATCGAACTGGGTCTCGAGCACGTCTTCGAAGAGCTCCGGCATGGAGATGAAAAAAGCCGGCAGTCCGCCAAGGATCGTCAGCAGCCATGGACCGTCAATCGCTAGACACTGCTCGGTGATCCAGTCGTAGAGCCGACCGCTGTGGAAGAGCGTCAACTCGAGCGCGCTCCCGAGAATCATTGTCGACGTGGGCCTTGGAAACGCGAACGCATTCTTCTTCCGAGCCGCAACACTCAGCAGCGCATGCGCACCCAGCTCCACGGCAACTACAAGCGGGACAGTCAGAGCGGCTGGTTGCTGCTGAGCGAGTACCGCGAGCTGTTCGATGGACAGCATGGCTGATTGTGTCTCTGGCTGAGGATACGCGGCAGATTGAGGAATGAGGGGTCCGGCGAGAACGAGCCCTTCGCGTCATTTTAACTTGAAGAAAAACTATAAAGTGGTCCTGACCCTCACGACTGATTCGGCTGAGATGAGTGGTGGTTTATCACCTTTTCGAAGCCACCGACCACAAATACAACAGTGACGGAGTGGCTGGAGTAGGTGGTAAGCGTTTCAAATCATCAGCTACGGGGCTAGGAGGATCTATTCAAAACTCACTTATAGGTTGACAAAATGCCAATCGTGGGTATGGAACCGACGAAGCCCCACTGACACCCTTTGAAGGTGCGCGGAACGGCCCTCGCCTCGGGTTGCGCTCGTCACCGCCTTCCAGATGTTCCACGCGGCGTGCGTATCTCGGTTCCACAGCCTCGAACAAGTCGTACACCTAACCGGCCCGTGGCGCAAGATGCTGCCGTTCCTGTACGGTCGAGGGTTCTCGCACTTCCGGATTGTCTCGCACTCGCCCTGTTTGCACGCGCTGCATCTGCTGCTGGTGCGGAACTCATCAACTCATCAACTCATCGATCAGGTACACGTCATAGCCCGCCTTCCGAAACACAAACATCGTCCTAAAACCCTTGGCCTTGACGGGGTCCCTGGACCTGCGATTCTGCCTCTGGCTCCAATCTCCGATCGCGACGATCGTGTCTGCTCTGCTTCCGAACAGCTTGCTTCTCAGACCGCTTCAGGAGCCGAGCTTCCGTTATCTGGCGACGCATGTAGCCCCTCAGCTTCAGCTTCCAGAAGATGTACTCGTTGTACACTCGGCTCAGACGCCCGCTCACCTCGTTCTTTTTCTCCACGTAGGCATTGAAGCGCTCGAAGTCGATCGTCTTCCTGTTATAGGCGCTCAGCTCCGCCTCCCATTCGACGACGTGCTTGCCGTCGACTCTCACCTGCTTACGTTCCTGTACGTAGTCCCGGTACTTCTTCGTCTTCTTCTTCGTCTCTCTGCAGCGCGTATCCTGAGTGTAGTGGAATCTTGTCTGATCCTTGGTGCCTCCGTCGACGCAGTACAACAGGTCGCTCATGTTCGGGCCGATCGCGACGACCGTCTTGTCCTTCAGAGGTTCGTAGTCGACAACCTCGCCAACGTACGTCTCGCACTTTCCATCCTTCGTTTGGATCACCCGCTCACCAGAAAGAGCTTTTTCGCTTCAGGAGGATGCTGCAGCCAA
>JALBZD010000211.1:0-46815 GCA_038050675.1 Globisporangium cylindrosporum | reverse complement strand
AGTCTCCACTCGTACAGCACCACCCCACCCTTCCCTCAGTGTAGAATAGGTGTAGAATAGCTTAACCACAAAAGGGCTGGCCCCTCTGGCAGATGAGAAAGTCCCACCAACATAACAAGTTAGGTGCTTTTGCCCCCCCCCCTAGGGCGAAATGGTGGTAAGGTACAATAACAACACAGAGTGGCTCTGTTGAGGACGATGATTAACTTACATGGAGTACTGTGCCGTCCATTTTCATTTTGTGCTGCCGTAGGAACTTCCAGACCACGTTTGAGAGCGACTGAAAGTCGAACGCCATTATTGTCGATCTCGTGAATTCGGCGCGCGTGCCACCGCCATTGCTGTTGCTGTTGCTGGTATCGCTGTTGGGGACCGCGTGCGCAAAGTCCACGCCAATGGTCGACAGAGTGAGGCCATGCGCGGCAAAGTAGGCATCCACTGAGCCCACACGGTCCTCGATCTTGTCGAAAAGCTCCTGCAAGATCTCCAAGTCCCTCTCGCTGACGCCAGCAACCTGGTGCTGGTTCCTTTGCTGTAGCATCTTCATCACCATCTATCACGACACACAGAGAGAGAGCCGATCACACAATGAGTCGAAATAATTCTCAGGAGAGAAGAGAGAAATATAGTACCCTCACCGGCCGCGTCTTGATCATGCGCTGGAGCGACTTTGCCAGCTGCGTCTGCTCCTTCAGCATCTTGCGAAGCTCGACGATCTCCTTCTCAGCGGTTCGCCTCTCGCTCCACTGGCGCTTCGCCACCATCCGCCACAGTGACAGTGCTGCGTGCTGGACCGACTGATTAAAGCAGGTGATGTCCATCGGCAGCAGTTGCAGTTCACGCTCGCCTCTCAGAGTCTGGAGCTGCGCTTCGAGCACCTCAATCTGCCTCTGAAGACTCAGCAACTCGTCTCTCTGGCGCTGGAACGTCGACTTTTTCTTCATGGTAGTACTAGAAGTCGTCTCCTTGGTCCGACTCAACTTGGGGTACTCTGACGACCCCGAGGACTCCCACTCTGAATCGACCATTGACGATGCAGAGAACACGCTTGCGAGGTCCTGGGTGTCATGGCTGTTGTCTGGGGGGGCGAGTCCGGCGGGAAGAGGCTGTCTGGGTCCTCGAGCAGATTGAGAAGCTCCGAAGCGCTGAAGGATGGACTGAGACTCCACCTGAATCCCTCCATGCCGTTCATCAAGTGCGAAAAGCTCGGTGAATCTGGACGGACCGAATGGGCAAGTCGATGGTAAATTCAGCAATGCGTGGAACTCTGAGATGAGACGCTGGGCGACTGATTGATTGATTATGGCGACGTGCGATCAGAGACAACCCAGCAGGCAGGACGAGAGCTCATGTCGCAAAAACAGCAATGATTATGCGAGAAAATCTAGCAAGTGTATAAAAGCTGGGAGGGAGAGCAGAGCACTCCTTTATTCGCATAACTTCGTCGTGTGGATGGATACGACAGGACCACCCTCTCTTCAATCCCAAACACTACACAATGCAAGTACATATACTCTCTCCCTCGCCATCAGAGCAATACCTTCTCGGTGTTTACTTTGCCTCCAGTCCTCCTTACTGCCACTGTCCTGAGCAGGGACCCACACTCATGAACAGCTAGCTACACACAACACTGCGGACGCTACTTATGATCTCGCCTCCCATTTCAACACTAGGTTGCCTGGTGGCATAGGACAAGAGAAGGAAAACGTTACGTGATGACGCATTGTCAGTTGGCACGAAGTAATACTATGTAGGATTATCGATAATTCACAGCTCGCGGAGCTTTCGCTTGCGCAGAAGTCGTTGCTCGAAGGACTTGGCGACCTTGATCTTGGACTGGAGCACGTTGCGCAGCTCAGCGTTTTCTCGTTCGGCTTGTTGTTTCGCCTCTTCTTGGCGCTTGGCGACGCACTCCCACAGCAAAACCTGCTTCACAGTCGCTTCGTCATCACCAGCGCTAAGCTGCATCGACTCGATCATTATGGGAGCGTTTTGCTGGCTGCCGACCGTGCGCATTCGCTTCAGATCTTGCTCGAGTCGAGCGGCTGTGGCTCGCAGACTCTGGATCTCCTCACGCTGTCGCTGGCTTGAATGCTTCAATGTGTTTACTATCTCTCTCCTCTTTTTCGTGGGTTGGCGAAGCTCGCACTCGTCAACATTGAGTTGTGTCTTGGTTGGAGGGAGGGTGGCGCTTCCACTGGATACCTTGAAGGCACCAGGATCGAGGTCTTGTCTGGTCCGAGTCGGAGCCAAAGTAAGGTCAAGCTCGAGATCAAATGTACCAAACGACTCGACCGGTGGAAACTCAAACGCTGCAGCTATCGATCCTTGGGCATCTTCTTTTACGAGCGCTGCCGAATAGCCAAGCGCTGTCATCTCCAAGTCCTCATTGAATTCTGCGCAGTCCTCGAACAGGAATGCCATGTAGTCGTCGGCAAACAGGTTGCACTCTTCCAAGGAACCTGGTGCTGGCGTTGCATCTGAAGCTGCGAAGAGAGTAGTCAGTGCAGAGTCCTCATTGAGGTGCGCCATCGTCTGGACTGGTGAGATCGTGTGCTGAGCTACTTGTGGGATGAATGCAAATTTGATTGTACGGTTATGGCTGAGCACCCTCCATCTTTCTCTGCATGCGCGCGGCTCTAGCACGTCGTAATATCCAAAGTAGGCTGAGCTGTTGTCGCAATTTCTTCCGCTCTTGTGGCATAGAGAAGCGCACCGAATGATGCTCATTGGCATGTGTGAAGAATATCCGCTCGTAGCCCAGAGTCATAATCTGATTATGGCTCTTGAATGCGGCACCTCGGAGCAATGGCGCTGATTACGATTCTCGATTAGTACTGATCAAGTGATGGATAAATAAACAGTCGTAGACACTACACTTACAGGCGGCGGTTGATTGTATCGCGCTGGCGTATATCTGGAGCTATAGCTCCAGGCAATCAATCAGCGAAATGGGACATCACAATAATGGGTTCATGAAAACCAGGACGGAAGAATTAAAATCCACAATCGACTTCAGAGCCAGCAATTAGAAGTAGCTTCGCTGGAATATCGAGTGGCAGGGGGAGTGCCTCAGGTTCCCGACCCTGCCTCTGCCTGCGGGTACTCCGAAATATCCAGGCCTATAGACCGATACGAAGAATGTTCGTGAGTGTATAGCAAAGACGATTCTCTCCTAGCCTTGAGCGCCGCTGATTGACCTAGGATTCAAATGGGTCGCAGCTCCTCTAGTGTTTTAGTTGATAGGCATATAGGAGGGTACAGGTACTTTGCCCGAGACCTTTGACCTCTTTTGAAAAAGTGTTAAGCATGTCCATTCATTCACAGTCTACAACTCTAGCGCATTGTGTCTTGCGTCACCAATTCCTCGACGAGTGCGTTCTCCACCAGATACAGGAATGTCTGGGTATTCTGCTGGTTCAACGCGGTCATCATGTCGATGAACACACCCGAATCGAGGCTCTTGGTCGCCTCGAACTGGTCTTGGGCCTGGTTGCACGCAGCCTCCATCTGGATCGGCACCACGAGATGCCCATACGACTGAATCAGTGATACAGGTGGTCGACTGTCGAGTGATTTGTCGTGCACATCATATTCTCTCAGTGGTGTTAATACGATATCACACAACGCCGATACACATCAAACAAACATGTTGGCGCCGAGGCGATCGCTTACTCAAAGTTTTTCTTGATTCACGGCGCAGCCCTCCATACTGCCGTCCGGAACTACTGCTAGCACCGCTGAGCAGGTTTGGCAGCTGTCAGCATCTCGTCGATCAGCGTATTCTCAAGGAAGCGCCGAATCGATCCCGCGTGGAGGCGATAGGAGGAGACGATGTGCGCTGTGAGCACTTTGACGTCAAACTGCTGGCGGTTGGGACGCTGACGTTGGTCCTCTCCTTCTTCGCCTGCGTCCGCTTCGTCCGAGTCCGCGCGGATAGTTGACGGTGAGAGCCGAACGTACGCCTGGAGACTCGCGGCACTCAAGCCGTCCACAGTGGTCAGATGTTTGACCTTGACAAACCCCTTCTGCACCACTTGGATCGCGGGTGTATCCTGTGGTGACGCAGCAAGCGACCCTTTGCTTTCCGTGATGGACTCCCACAGAAAACTCACAGAGTTCGTGTCGCAGACGCGCTTGGAGATCGAGTACTCGGTCGTAAGCTCGTGGTCTTGGATCAGGAAATTCGAGCTCGCCGTCTGTTTCGTCAGGAGCACGTCGTCGGTGGTCACAATGACCTCTGTCTGTAAAGTAGAATCAATATCGCACAGAGAGATAGATACGTAGTAGTCAAGTCAGTTCGACTTGCCCCCCAGCAACAACTCAGAGCAAAATACTAACATACTTGTACGCTCGTGTCAGTCATCTCCAACTGTTTCGACAGCACATGCGTCCACAGCACTCGCGCGCCAGCTTGAAAGTCGAACGGGATGACATATCCGTCAACCAGGTCAATACTCAAAGCCTCTTCATCGTGTAGCAGCACGTTCATCGTGGACGCGTCCATCGTGGCGTCCGGTTGGCTTTGTTGAATACCAGCGAGCACGTTGGTCCGGAACACTTCGTCCAGCTCACAGGCGCGCGCGTAGATGTTCTTGATAAGCAGGCCGTAGATCTCGCTCTCCTTTGCGCTGCGAGGCCTTCTTGCCACCGCGAAGTCGTTGCGATGACAGGGGACGGCGATTTGCTGGAGCTCCTCAATAGAGCACTGCCGCTTCGCCAGCGCCCCTTGCAGCGAGTTGAGAAACTCCGTCTGCACTTCCACGTTCTCCTTGAGCTTGGTATTCTCCAGCTTCGCGCGCGCCGTCGCTTGGATCTCCTTCGTCGCCTGTCGTTGCCACCTCAGTACACCCGCGTCCTTGCCTTCGTCTCGTTGTAATAGTCTATCCGCCTTATCCTGGCGGCACTTGAGCGCGTCCAGTTGTCGCTCAAGCTCTGCGGCTGTTTGCCTCATGCGTATTACCTCTTGGTACCGACGCTTCTTCATCTTGCGCGTCGTCGCTTGTGGTGTACTAGCTGGAGAGTCCGACGTGCTGTTTGGTGTAGACAACGCGCGCTTTCCGCCAACCACACCTACTGGCGTATCGTCAGCGGCGTCCTCGTCAACGACATCTACCTCTGCGATGAGACTAAAGAGCTCCAGCAGCGTCCCATCGTCTTGGTCTTGGTCTTGGCCTTCCTCCTCCTCCCAGGGCTCGCATTGAGGCCTCTCCACACAACTGAGTAACGCAGGCGCTGCTGCATCGTCTTGTAGCGCGTCTGTGTGTGCCAGTGGGTTCGTGGACTTGTCGCTCTCCGCCATTAGTGACGGCAGTCTCTCTCCTCTCTCTGGTGTTCTTCTCGCGGCAACTTGAGTGATGAGTCTGAGGAAGTCTGGTGGGATGGGCATGAATTCCATCCACTCCTCATTATTGGGTAAGCGAGGTGAGACGTAATTAGGTTTCTGAGTCTGTCTGAGACCTCGGAAGTGTCTCACCAAGCACCAAACTGCTTTTGATGAGTTAGCTTGCTCATTCGCTCATACAGGAGCCATCACCAGCAGGTGTGGCCACCGAGCAGTGCGAAATGTAAATTGCAAGCCGTCAAGTATACAACCACCCACCAGTGATGGCATGTGTCGACTTCTGCCGTAGAGCTCTGTTCGACAATCGTAACGGTGTTTCCCTTGTTCTACGTGTACAATGCTGCACTCGAGGACATATTCGAAGGCCGCTCACTAAGAAAAGTCGTCGTGCCTGTATTCCAACTTCCCTTCCTCCATTCAACCACTCCCGACCCTAGGCATCAGGATCGATCTATTCGGCCTCAAGACATCGAAAGGGTTCCATCTGAAAATTTACTCGCAATAACTCATGCATACAATCTTGGTCTGAAACTCGTAAATATGCTAGGTACATGGATTTCTCAGGATACCTCAGAGCACTATGGAATACTCAAACGGCCAGCGATGGTGTGGTCATTTGGTATCCCATAAGAATTTAAAGTGAAATAATCAACAATCTCCGCTGGTCACCGTGGAGCCGAGATGTTCAGGTGCTTGGTGATGCTCCAAGTAGCCAGCTAGCACCTCTGCAATGGCGGCTTGCAGGCTTGGGCCATTTCGTCGATCAGCGCACTCTCAATGACGTGCCGAACCGACGCGACGTGCTCATGGAAAGCCGCGATAATGTGCGCTGTGAAGGTCTCAAAGTCGAACTGCTCGCAGAAGCGGAGTTGCTGGCTTGGGCCTTCCTGGTTGTTGAACTCCGCTCCGATAGTCGATGGTGTGAGACGAATGTACGAGTGGAGAACGGCCGCGCTCGAGCCGCTTGCTGTTGCCACATGCGCGACTCTACCCCAGCCGTGCTGGACCAGTTGGATCGCTGGTGTCCCCTGTGGTGACACAGCAAGCGATCCTTTGCTCTCTGTGATGGTTTCCCACACAAAGCTCACGCAATTCGTGTCGCAAACGCGCTTGGAGACCGAGTATTCGATCGTAGGCTCGTGGTCTTGGATCAGGAAATTTGAGTTTGCCGACTGCTTTGTCACGAGGATATCGTCCGTCGCCAAGATGACCTCTGTCTGTAGACCGACATACAAGCAAAGACAGAGTCGGTCGCGAAGGAGTATAGTAGGTAAACCCAACGTCACTTACCTGCGTTCTCTGGTCGCTCAGCTTCAGGTGTTTGGACAGCACGTGGGTCCACAGAACGTCGGCGCTCGCTTGAAAGTCGAACGGCACGATATACCGATTGACCAGGTCAATACACAGAGTCTGGTTCTCGTTCAGCAGGATCCTGGACTCGCTAACCGTGGAGTCGTTCATCATGGGTTCGCTCCTGACGTCAGCAAGTCCATTGGCTCGAAAGACCTCGTCTAGCGTAGCAGCGCGGTCGTAGACGCCCTCCATGAGCTGCCCGTAGATCGCGCTGTCCTTTGCATCACTGGGTCTTTGCACTGCAAACACATGATTACTTTGCAGATGGAATGTCGTGTACTGGTATAGCTCATCGATGGAACACTGCCACTTGTACAGGGCCTCTTGCAGTGACTTGGCAAATTCAATATGTACTGCCACGGTCTCCTTCAGTTTGGCGTTCTGAAGTCTTGAGCGCGCTACCACCTGCCTCTCCTTCTTCGCTCGTTGCTGCCACCTGACAAGTCCATTATTGTTGTCTCCGCCTTCATCTTGTAACACCCCTTCTGCTCGCTCCTGGCGCTGCTTGAGCGTATCCAGCTCTTTTATGAGCTTATCGACTGATTCCCGCGTGTGCAGCACTTCGTGGTAGCGGCGTTTCTTCTTCTTCTTCTTCCGCGTCGTCTCTGGCGGATCAGTTGCTGGCGAGCTCCAGGCATCGGGTGTAGCCAATACTCGCTTTCCACCAATAGCACCTAGCAGCGGCGTGTCAGCTGAGGCACTTTCATCATCATCATCGTCATCGACGTCTCCAATGAGACCTAAGAGCTCCTGAAGCGAATTCTCGTCGTGCTGGTCTGGAGCTCCGTCCCAGCGCTCGCCAGCTGCATAGGTGAGCACAGCTGACTTTGTAGTGTGCAGCAGCGCGAGCTGGGACGGATCAGCCATCATTGCGTTATCCAATACTGGTGTGGTCGCGTCTGCCAGTGGGTCGATGAAGCTGTGGGCCTCGTCCATTTGCTCAGCCAGTGAGCTGCTTGCTTCTTCGTCTTCTCGGCTTGGCCAATTCGAGAGTGTGAATATTCAGCGGAGATGGACAAATCGGTCATTTCGTTTAGTGTGATTAGATATCTGATTCTGAGACCCCAATCTGGAAAACTGTTCCCTGGTATCCAACGTTCGGTTTGTCGAGATTGTCGAAGGTCTTCAGCTTTGTGCACCCTCGAAGTTGTCATCTTCAGCGTCGGCAGGGTGTCGTTCCGCCCAACTTACTACTATTCTCTGTCGTGACCTAGAACAACTCACCTTTGGTCAAGGCTGCGGGATTGTTGACGGATGGAGCTCTGCCCAATTCGAAAACCTCCGCGCTTGAAGTTCGTTTTGGTGGGACCATCCCAGAAGTTGTGATACTTTTGAGGTTCGTCTCTGATGATGCACAGAGGCAACAAAATGATTACTTCGATCAGGGGTGAGCAATTCATTACCACAGCAACATTCACGCAATAGACTTTCTGCTCAGTTTCACTCCAGTGACAATTGTTTTACCACTGAGAACAACTGAAAACACCCGCGCAACAACAGCTTTGCAGGTGGCGATTTCAGCAAAAAGAATATCGTGCATACGGTTAATTCCTCCTGTAGCTCGCACGCTTCAGTATCGCACACAAAACCAAAGTTGCAAGCACCAACATGTGTATAGTACTCCCACGCTAGGCGAGAGTGACTTGACGGAGCCCTGGTGATCGTGGTCCCAGTCAGCGAAAGTGTGAATGCTTGGAGGTGGGTATAACAGCAACTTTTTTTCACAATAACATTACAATTTTGTCACTTTGGGCAACACTTTGACGGCATGGCAGGCGTCGAACAAAACAGATAACTACCAAACAAACACGTGGAGAGGGGGAGGGGGCTCGCACCTTGCGCTACGGATGCACTCGTTAGCGTTGACACTGCCGCAGATTGACACCGTTGAGCATCTCGTCCATCAGAGTATTCTCCATGTGGCGTCGCACCGATGCCGAGTACTGGCGGTATCCCGATATGATGTGTGTTGCGAGTCGCCCAACGTCGAATTCCCGACGGAGATTCAAGCACTGACTCTGCTGCTGCTGCTGGCCTCCGTGATACTTCGCGTGCGACGCGAAGGACTCAGCGTCGACAACACTTGGAGTCAGACGGGTGTATGCTATCACACTTGCAGCGCTTGAGCCATTCACCGTCTCCACGCGCATGATCTTACCCCAGCCCTTCTGGACCAGCTGGATCGCGGGCGTACACGGCGAGATCGATCCAGTGCTCTCGGCGATCGACTCCCAGAGGAAATCCACCGAATTGGAGCAGCAAATGCGCTTCGTCACCGAGTATTCGGTCGTGAACTGGTGGTCCACGATCATCAGGTTCGAGCTCGCCATCTGCTTCGTCACGATCAAGTCGTTCGTTGACTTGATCACCTCGGTCTATTGGAGAAATACGAATCAAATCACAACGTTGAATTAAAAGATGTAGACCTTCAAGGTACACAGATTTCCCAACACCATCAGTACTCACCTGGGTCTTCTGGTTGGCCAGCGTCAATATCCTCGACAGCACGTATGTCCAGAGTACCTTAGCGCCAGCTTGAAAGTCGAACGGGATGATGTACCGCTCTATCATGTCGATGCAAAGCGCCTGGTCCTCGTTCCGCAGGATCTTGGAGTCGCTCATGGTATCTTGTAGCTGGATCGCGCTGGTATTGTTCATGTCAGAAAAGCGACTCATTTGAAACGCGATTTCCTGGTCGCAGGCGCGCGCGTTTATGCTCTTGATGAGCTGCTCGTAGATCTCAATCTCCTTCGCACTCGCTCTCCCAACAGCAAGAGCGTGAGAACCCTGCTCGTGTTCCTGAGCTTCGTCTGTGATACACTGCCGCTTGGACAAAGCCTCTTGCAGAGACGTGGCAAACTTCGCCTGCGCCTTCACTTTCTCCCTGAGCTTGGTGTTCTCCAGTCTCGCGCGCGCAGCCGCCTGCATTTCCTTCTTGGCGACGCGCTGCCACTTCCGTGCATCAGATTCCTCGCCTTCATACCACAGTAGCTCTGCTTCCGCTTGTTTCTGCTGATACTTGAGCGTCTTCAGCTGTCGCTCAAGCTCCGTGGCTTCCTCTCGCATACGCAGAACCTCGTGATGGCGGCGCTTCTTCATCTTGCGCGTCGTCGGCTCTGCTGAACCACCAGACGCATACAATGCGCGCTTTGAACCTGTCGGCGTGGGGATGTCTTTCGAGTCTCCACCGTCGTAGTCGACAGCGTCCACACTGAAACCGAGATCGAGGAGCTCCATAGTCACATCGTCGTGCTCCTGCCCGTGTTTCTCCCGCCAAAGCTCGTCGGCGCGAGAGACATGGAGCTCTTCGTGTGGTTGTGTGGAAGGCGCGGATAGAAGGCCGTCACCCGCAGCTACAACATCCAGCAGCGCGACCATGAAGCCTGGGGCGTCCGCAGCGCCGTCGCCGTCGCTCGTGATCGCCATTATCGCTCGCTCTTCCTCTTCCTGGGCTTCTCTCTGGTGCTTGGCGCTCTTCGTTCTCTGCGACCGTCATCTCTTGTTTTCGTGTAGTTGCTGTTGGGCGAGTTCGAAAAATTAACACGGGAGATGGGTTTTATTTCCAACTCAGATATTAACCTCAATCTGAGTCTGAGGTGGGATCAGATCCTATACTACATTCTGCAGCAACAACCACGCCGAGCTTGTTGCCTTCGGCGGCCAACCATTTCCTATCTCAGCAAAACTCACTGCCATCATGTCGGTTTCCCGGTTTCGGGGCTCGCTTTGGGCTTGCAAATATTGTCCATGAGTTCATTCTCGATCAATTGGCGCGCTAATCGGACGTTCTTCTGATAAGATGCGATGAGCACATCCGCGAATGCACTGGGGCCCTGTCGCTGTTGCTGACGGGTCTGTTTTTCGCTTCTTTGAGACGTGGAGATTGACTTGGCCACAATTGGAGGGTTGATTCGGGCGAACGGCTGAATAAGTGCCGCCACCGATCCGTCTCTTGCGTAGGAGCGCGATACTTTAGTCCAGCCTGTATGCATCAACTCGAGCAAAATGGTCTCGCCTTCTGGGTTTTGTTTCGATTCTGCAAACGACTCTCACACCAGACGCACGTGGTCTTGCTGGATGACGCGCCGGTAGACAGAGTAGATAGTCGTGAGCCCAGCCTCGCAGGAAGCCTTCTTGAAGACCATGACCTGCACGGTAGCCAGCATATTCGCGATCTGCTCAATGATCTGGGCCTTGTTCACAACAGAAGGTTGAATACTTTATCAGTCTTGAACTACACATACGATTTATAATCGAAGGGTCGCACGAATAGATCGGCACCCAGGTCGCCTCAACTTTTGAGTTGTGCGAGCGGTTGCGGCTCTATCCGTTGCCATGTGGCTCTAGATCGTGTTGGCAGTCGCGACAAAGTCGAACGGCAGGATAGACGACTCGACAAAGTTGGAATGCATCCCCAGCTCGTCGCTCTAGGCAGCGTGTGCCTTGCTCAAGCGTTTGTTCAAGGAGACTGCAGCGTCGAGGTTGTACGCCTCAAAGACTTGATCGAAAGTCGAGAATCGGGCATCAGAGCTACTAGCGAGCTCCTTGAAGATCTTCATCACAGTTGGTGTCACGTTGATGGAGAGATGCTGCGTGTTGCCAAGTGCTTCCTCCGCAATCCGCTGTATCCACAAAGCAAACAGGAGATTTACAACCTGAGTACTACTACTCAAGCTAACACTTTCAACCAAGAACAATTAACTCGGATGAGCAAATGCAAACGTACCTGTCGCTGACGTAGCTTGCGCTCAAGTGCCGTGATGAATTTGCGTTAAGCCACCGCCAGTTTCTTGAGCTCCGCGTTCTCTGTCTCCGCTCGTTTCCGTTCTTTCTGTTGGCGTTTGGCTAATGGCTTCCAGGTGGACGCAACAGCGGTCAGCAAGAGAGAGTGCCCAGCGGAGTTTCTGGTGGTGGTGGTGCTCCTTCTCGCTTCTCGCAGGCAATCGAGTGCCAACTGCAGCTGACTCGCTTTCAACCGCAAGTGCGCCAGCTTTGCCTTCTCGCGCTGCGTTCGCGTCAATGTTTGCTCGGGTTTCTGCCGCTTTTTATTCTCAAAACGGAGCGTTTACATCGCATCTTCGTCTCTCACTCCTGCGAGCACCACCTCTTCAGACTGAGAACTCAGCGTATCGGTATTCGTGTGGCCGCTTCCGCTGCCATCATCATCGCACTCTACACCAGCTGATTCAATCAAGCCTTCGCTGCTTGGGGCGACGAGCGGGAGGGACTGGAGTCGCCATTGGAGGGCGGGCGATGCAACCTCCTGTCCATAGAACGGGAGATCCAGCTGCTGCGTAGAGGTCTGCACGCCGCAGCCGTCGAGGAACGTGCTGAGCTCGTCCAGGAGCAGCAGGCCGAGCGCGGCGTCACCTCCCATGTCGATCGCGACTATGATCAGCGTGCGCTTCTTGTCCGTCGTGAGCAAATGTCAGAGAACCAACTCGTGACGAATTAAACTGCGCTGAGCACGTCAATTCGCGCTCTGAGAAAAAAAGACCAGTGATTACAGCAGGATTTTTTAAACCAATGATAATCCTAAGGTGTATATTTTCTACCAATGAAAGGAGAGTATTTTAGCTGGAAAAACTTGACACTAATAATACTTTGAGCTAAATACTCGTAGTACTTTTTTTAAAGATTGACTGCAAGAGAAACTTAGCAGACTCAGGACCTCGCTTGGGTCGTGAAAGGATCGTCCATCAGCTCGTTCTCGATCACTTGGCGCATCGACTGCACGTTCACCTGGTACGACGAGGTTAGGTAATCCGTGAACGCACCGGCGCCTCCACTACTAGCGAAGACTTGTGTCTACCCAGTGTGCATCAAGTGGACGAAAACTTTGCCTCTTGGTGAGCCCTGTTTGAATTCTGTGAATGCCTCCCACACTAGCCGCACGTGGTCTTGCTGGATGATGCGCTTGCGGCAGAGTAGATGATAGTGCACGGCGAACGACCTTTCCTGGCCATGACGCGCACCGTCACCAGCGAGTCCTCAGTCTGCTTGATGACTTGGTTCTGCATCATCATGCAAGCTTCATCATTAGCGTAACATTTTAGTCACTGTTGGCCAAACCAACCATCAAACGCACCGTCAGAGTAATGTGGAGAAGTGCGACCTCTCTCACCACCGTGTGCTTCCGAGTCGCATCTGCGGTCACCAAGAAGTCGAGTGGCATGACACTCGCCTTGACAATGTTCACGCGTATCCCCAGCTCATCGTTGAAGGCGGCCTGAGCTTGGTTCAAGGGCTTGAAACAGATTGGTGATGAGCTCAGACCATGGGCTTCAAAGGTCGCGGCAAACGGTGCAATTTGTGACTCGGAACGCGTCGAGAGCTCGCTGAAGATACCAAACTCCTGTGGCATCAGTTTGATAAAGCGATGGCGCTTGTTGCCCTGTGCTTCTTTCCATCTCAAGGATCAAACACAAGCAAGGATACCGATGAGCTCAAGGTCCACACCGCAATCCTTACTGAGCTACGGCCTTCGCTTTGTTCGTCTCGTCAGATGCAACTTGAGTCCTCTGGGCTGTTTGGTCGAATTTCATTCCGCATCATTTGACTCAGAGAAGAGAAGACACAGGCGAAAACGCTTTTTTGGGATGGCATCTCTAAATGGGCAGTTAAGTCAAGCTTCGCGCGCATCTACCTACAACGCTATGATCTCGCATTGCGCTCGCTGCTGCTCGAAGAACTCGTCCATGAGGTCGTTCTCGATATTTTGACGCACGATGTGCACATTCTGCTGGAACGAAGAGACCACCACTTCGCTAAACATACCAGCTTCATGAGGATGCTGGTGCACCTGCAAGTTGCCCTCGCTCTCTTCGAGGCTCACGCTGTCGTCATCGCAAAGCAGACTGCTTGTCGATGTTGCCATCTTGGGTTTCATGCGCACGAGCGAGAGGATGGTGGTCGCGACCGAGCCGTCTTTTGTCTTGGCCCTTAGGATTTTGCAGCAGCCCTGCTGACTGATGTGAATTCCTGGTTTCCCACTCAAAGGTTCGCCCTTGTTCTCCGTGATCGAGTGCCAGACCATGAGCACGTGGTCTTCGCGCATGATGCGCCGGTACTCGGAGCGTGTGGTCGTCGTGCGCTTCTCGCCAGCGGTGCCTGACGTCACCAAGTGCTTGGTCGTCAGCGATTCTTCGGTCTGCTCCATAATCAGTGTCTATTTCCCAACGACACACAACATCATTCACTTAACACGCTTTGCTATGTCAGTGTCCACCTCGTGTGGACATGTTAACTCACGCAAAATGTGGTACGTACATTCACGGTCACGGTCTTGAGCTTTCGATCCTTCATGCCCATGTGCTTCCAGGTCATTCTCGCTACTGCGTGAAAGTCGAACGGGATCGTGTACGCATCGACAAAGTCGATGTATAGTCCCTCGCTGTCGCTGTGCACTGTGTTCGCCTCGTTCATCGGCAGGTTGCCACGACCAAAGACCCCGCCAACTTCGAAGATCGTGTCAACACTTGGGATGCGCGTCTCAATGCTCTTTGCCATGAGTTCGTAGATCTCAGACTCGTGCTCTCCAGTATCGATTGAAAACGGGCTCGGCTCTTGCACTTCATCCCAAATCTACACAGTACATTTGTGTGATGTGAGTAGGTGAACGAGCCAGACAATGGCTATTAACAGACAGAGACACGGACCTGGCGCTTGCGCAGCATTCGCTCGAGCCCTTTCGCGAGCTTGATCTGGCCTTCCATCGCCTGCTTAAGGTGCGCGTTCTCCAACTCTGCTCGGTTCTTCTCCTTCAACTGGCGCTGCGCCATCGTTTCCCACATGGACGTGGAGTTTCGTCCGAGCGAGCACGTCTCTGACGATGATAACACCAGTGCAGACGTAGCGTCGCCCGGCCGAGTCTCAGGGTCGGACGGACCCCCGCGAAACGCCACCTTCATGTCGTTGAGCTCGCGCTCGAGCTGCCCCACTTTCGTGCGCAAGTAGATCAGTTCCTCCTTTTGACGCTGCGTGGACGATTTTTTCTTCTTCTTCACGGACTCCAGATTCGAACCTTTGGCCTCGTCGTATTCTTTGTCAGCACCGATATACTCGATACCTGCCAGCTGCTCCATTGGCTCATATGTGGTTGACATTGGTGACGAATGGGAGCTGCTTGATACCGTATCGAACGGGATCGGTTCAAGCGCGGCGGTGGCATGACCAGAGGCAACAACCGGATGGTGCTCGAGCTCCAGGAACTCGCCGAGCTCGTCAAGGAACTCGAGCGTCGCTGCGGCCTCCGCGGCCGACACCACGGGTGCGTTGGTTGTCACCGTGTAGGAAGAAGCGTCCTCGCTACGCTGTCGACGTCGGCCTCTGCGTTCCTCCATCTGAAGAAATGTAGCTCTTGGACTGCTCCTTTCGACGGCTTTCCAATGATTATGCGATGCCGATTTGGTGTGGAGATGTGATGATTGGGGAGGAGTCAGAAAAGAATACACTGGATACCGTTATAAGTACGAGAGACATGCACCCTCTCATCCTCCCATGTGGTTCTGGTGACAACTGGACAACGTCATCCTCATCTGAACCCTGGATCTGCAGATGACAGGGTTCAGATGAGGATGGCGACCAGGATCGCATAGGAGCTGTCAATGGAAGCACCACCTTCAGCTCCGGGATCAGAGTCTTCTGTCTGATGCTGCTGCCCGCTGTTGGTACTGTAGTCATCCTGGCGGCGCAAACTGGAGAGTCAGTCGTGAGAAGAGGGATCGTGTGAGACTGGAGTTGTTTGTTCACCTGGGTTGCCAAACAACTTCAACATGGTCAGTGCGAATGAAAGTGACGTCACACGAAACACATATCTTCTCCACGATTCTTGAGTTCAAACGCGCCTGCTTGTTGATTCGTTCACTCATTCCTGAAGCAAAACTAACCTGTGTTGTCCAAATGGAGCAGACGGAAACCGATATCGTATCTCTTCTCTCGCTCACTATCCTCTTCGCTATTCGCAGTGTCCACCACACCCTATCCACAATTTCTGCACCTCCCTCCTCTCTCTCTTTCTCTCTCTCTCACTTCACTCTCCTTCATCTGCTCTCCTCTCCACACACTCTCTCTCTCTCTCTCCTTTTCTTTCATCTTCACTCTCATCTTCGTTCTTCTTATACCTTTCAATCAGTACGGAGTCCTTCGCATTTTCTTTCCATGCCAGGATCTCCACACTCTCCCTGGTTCTCCATCCTTATCGATTGTCGAAAGGCAGCTCGCAGGTACTCGCTCTCTCCTTCCCATTTTAGCCACCACCAATGTTCAGCATGCGACACAAGTCTTGCGTCATCGACAGTTCAATCGACATCGACTGCTGTTGTGGGGCTTCCGGCGGCGTCGTGGGTGCGGGTGGTCGCTCGTGGTGTCCTGGGGACGAAAAGTCGAGCTTCCCGAGCGGAGGGCCACTACTGTCATGAGGTAGCGGTGGTGGCTGCGGCGCACTCGCGGCGCCATCAAAAGCGGGTGGCGCGAGGAACGGAGGCAGTGGCAACTGCTTCGGATCCGGTGAGGACTGGAATGCAGACCAAGCCCATTTGCCTGAAGATGCGGAGAGCTCTTCCTTGGACTTTTGCTGCTGTCCGCCGCCGTTCTCTTTGTTCTTGTTGCGTCCTCTTCTTCCGGACGTCTTGCCTTCTTTGCTATTCGCAGCCTGATCGTTTCCTGCGGTGTTTCTGCTATCGTCCGCCTGCTTGCTGTTGTTTCGCCGTCGAGCAGGTGTGTTTGATCGACCCTTCTCTTGCTTTGATGCTCGCTTTGCCGATACACTTCGCGTGTTGGCACTCATGTCTGTTGTGGAGAATATCGATAATTTGCGCCTCATTTAATCCAAAGGCCCCATTGTAACAAGCAAAACCATGATTTCTTTTGCGATCG
The DNA here is from genome assembly GCA_038050675.1 of Globisporangium cylindrosporum. Lineage (NCBI taxonomy): Eukaryota > Oomycota > Peronosporomycetes > Pythiales > Pythiaceae > Globisporangium > Globisporangium cylindrosporum. The sequence continues at coordinate 30,242 of JALBZD010000211.1, read as the reverse complement.
CATACCTGAATGTTGCTGTTGCTGTTGCTGTTGAAGCATTGGATCTCGCTCAATCGCGAGTGACATCGCATCGGGCAGGCTGCTCGAGAGCATCATCGCGGGCGTGAGCAGCATTCTGTTGGCGCTTCCGTAGCTGCCGTTGCCGTCAATCTGTGTACTGTGCGTCTGCTGCTGCTGTGCACTTTGCGTGGTTTTCTTGGACTGGATCGCAATCGGCGCAGAGGCTCCCTTGCCGCGTCGCGACGCCGACGTGGAGCGCTGATTGGACGCCGCTGAGCCGTCGCTGCTGCTCGCAGTCTGGTCGCTCGGGTATTCGAAATAGCCGAGCTCCTTGTTCCACACGCGCGCGTCGACGTCCATGCTCTCGAAGCTCAGGCTCGCGTCAGTCGCGAGTGCGTCGTTCACGTTGTCGTCCGCGTCGAAAAACGGCACAAGGGGCCGACCAACCAAGTCACGCGTCGACATATCACTTCAATATCGTTGTCTCTCTCTTCGAGTACGTAAAACAAAAGAAGCAAATGCAGAACGAGCGCAATACGTGCGTGCACTACAAAATATATACACGCTCAGACGAGAGGCACGGGGGGGGGAGGACAAGCGATGGCGCTGCTTTCTTCACCTGGGGATGAGGATGAGGGAGAATGCGCGCACTGCTGGAGACGGCCGTACTTCGAGTGACGCGTGAGAGCTCGTGAAGCGGCAGGCAGATCGGCGGCTGAGTCTTTCTTCTTCGTCGCCTGCGTCTGCTTGCTTGCTTGTCTTCTCTTTCCCTTAGTGCTTTCCTTTGAGATGCGGAAACGGCGATGGGATTGTGGCAGAAAGCAAGAGAGAGCGTGCATTCGCAACAACCCCAGCTGTTTATTTTGTGTGAGCGCTTTCTTCCATACTTTCAAGTAAGCCTTTCAGTAATTTCAATAATGGATAGCAAGCACATTTTTAGTATATGAAAAGTGATACTTGATTAGTATTGTACTATATTTGAGAATAGGAGGGTGGATCATATTCTTCTGGTTTGGGGTTACGCCGTAACCGTTACGGATGCTTGAGGCACACTTAAAATACCGTGCGTGCGTACCCCAATAATCTGCTCCGTTTAGTAGCCTCTCTCTGATCTGGTAACAAAGCGACGCTACACTTCAACGGGTTACACTTGAAGCTTTTTGCATTTTGGTATCAACAGTGCAGCACTGGAAGAGAAAGCGGCACAAGGGCACAGCAAGAGGAGCGCCGAAGGTGGGGCGCAAAGCCTTATGCCAACTAGCAGGCACAGCGCAGCGCTGTTGCTGTGTGTGCACTGTGTATGTGCTGCTGCTGTGCGTGATCGTATCGTGCATCTAACTGTCCTTTTTGGTTGTTGGTAGCAGCGCAAAGAGACGTCTGATCAACCATGCAAGCAATTCGCGACACGATCTACTCGTTCAAGGCCAAGTGGTTTGACACCCACGCGCAGTAAGTGTATGCGCATAGATGCCAGCTTGACGATGTAGCCATGTCGTAGTGCATGGCTGATAATGGGCATTTTGTGACGAATCATCTGTGTGACCTTAGGCTAAACCGCCACTACAACATCCGGTACTTTGTGGACTCGCACAACGTGGAGATCTTTGACACCAAGACAAACAAGCTCTTCCTCAAGAAGAGTGAGTGCCCGACTGTGCTCTCGGCGAAAGATTTTTTCCTCGGCGCGAAAGTGCTGCTCTACGGCCGCCACTTTGAGCTTCAGGAGTATCTTGACCCGTTCACGGCCGAGAAGCTCGGCAAGCAGCAGCAGAAAGCCGTGCTGCTCGTCAAGAAGGATATGGTGACCCACATTGGCTCGATCCTCACGTTCCTGCAAAATCAGCAGTTTAGTGTCGCTGCGCTCAAAATGATGGTGGTCGCGAGAGCGCAAGCTGAGAAGTTCCTCGAGTTCCACCGCGCGACCACCGAGTTCGTGTCGCTCGTGGACCAACTGTCGTCACGCCCCATCGTTGCGATCGAGGTCATCTCCGAAGGCTGCATCGAAAAATTAAAGCAAGTGGCGGTGATCTTGTGTTCGCGCTTTGGCGGAAAGGGCAATGAGATCGAGAGCTCGCCGTCGGTGCTCGAAGCGCAGCGGTACCGTGAGTTCTTCTTCGAGTCGCCCCAGGGCGTCACGGCGACGTACCAGAACTGCACATGCTGCATTGTGCTGCCGCATATCCTGAAGGAAGGACTCGCCGGTGAGGTGATCGAAGCGATTCAACAAGGGCCGGGCGTGATGATTACAGCGATGGAGTTGTTCACGCTCGACCGCACGACGGCCGCAGAGTTTCTCGAAGTGTACGAGGGCGTCGTGCCACATTTCAACGAGACAGTCGACCACTTTACGACTGGGCCGTGCATCGCGATGGAACTCGCAGGCCACAATGCCGAGAGCGTGGTCGCTAAGTTTCGCGAACACGCCGGTCCGTGGGACGTTGAGATGGCGAAAGAGCTCCGACCACAAACGATCCGAGCGCGCTACGGCCACGACCGCGTGCGCAACGCAGTGCACTGCACGGACCTGGCGGAGGACGGCATGCTCGAGTCCGAGTACTTTTTCGACATCTTGTCCAAGCGCCAGCTCAAAACCACCAAGTGAAGGATGATACAGTGGTGTTTTCCTATCAGAAAATGGGAGGTAGTGAGTAGGAGGAGAATGGGAATTGGAAAGCGAGGATGGCTTTGTTTTGTATTTTGCTAATGACGAAATTGCATCATGCTGGAAAAGTATAGGGCAGCACTGCCATGGGAGCAAGTCTGCTCTTGTCGTGTTTGCAGTTGAAAGGTGGATCTGCGAGTACGACTGCTGATTGATGGGCACAGTATTGAGCGGTTTTTTCTTATTCGAAACCAAGCCCTCCGTGGCCATCTCCAGTGGTGCTATCGCTAAAGTTTTGTGGGTTGTATCGCGTTCAAAGTGAATGATATCCCATCGAGCTCAGCGATTCAATACGGGATACTGCTTTCCAAAGTCTAGCTCCACTTGCTTCTGTAGCATTACAACGAGAAGGAATGACAACCACGGATCGATAATTAAACGAGCGCAAATAACAAGTTGTCTATTACTAAATGGTGAAGAGAAAAAATGCAAGGCAAGAGGTCACTTACGCTGTGCGGCATTCACATCGCGGAGAGCAGTGCACGGCCCCCACAATCTCCATCATAAGATCAGTATCTGTATTTGGTGGAGTAGTCCTTTGGAGAGATGACAAGTCCACGACCTTTGCGCGCGCCGCGGTATACGGTCTCGATGATGTCGATCATCTCGTGCTTGTTGTTGAACGCCCAGTTGATCTTGTTGTTGTTGCCTGTGCCCAGGTCGATCATGATGTGCTTGTTGCGGAAGAAGAACATGACGGTGCACGGATCGTAGAGCTCGTACATCGTGTTGAAGTCCGGCACCTGCGTGATGTCCACGACGTAGATGACCGCGAAGTTCTTCACGTCCTCGGCGATGCCGCAGAGCACCTCGTCCATCTGCATACACGTGGGGTCGTGGTCGTGGCCGAAGCGCATGACCACCACGCGGTCGCCCTCGTTCAGGATCGCCTGGTCCACGGCCCAGCCGGTCTCCAGGTGCGGCAGCAAGTACGACATGGCTCGACTTGGCGTTTCTTGCCTGGCTCGCGAATGTGACGATTTGCTTTGTTTCTCGATTTGGCAAATGCGGGCTTGTTTGGTTCTGGGTTGAGTCGTGGTGATAGAGTGGGCCACACTAGATTTGGGTTGCTGGTCTATTTTCCCAGATGTTCTGGGTCTCGTGGCGCTGTTCTCAGATTTTAAGAACAGTAATTGATGTCCGACATCATTGGCTGAAAACTGGTATTTTTGGAGCATATCATTGGCTAATAACACATGATTATGCCAAGTAATGATTACTTTTGTCAACCAACTCGCCCACCAGTCAGATTTGCTAAGTGATGTCAATGAGCAGCATTTTGCGATTTCATCACGGACGGGCGATTGCACAGCGCTCGATCTGCTGCTCCTCAACGAGTTTGCCATGCTGACCGACGACTGTGACTGCGATGTGCTATCCTCAATTCAGCAGTCAAGCCCGTTTCCTGCTCGGTCATCTGTTCCATTGTCACTCCAGTGGCACATCCACTCCATTCCGGTCGGTACAAATGACGAAGCCTTGCTTCGGTCATTTGACGTCGATAGTGGTGGCGGAAACACTGCTGATAGCGGCGAGAGGAGTGTGGAGGAATCACAGAGCTGTCAGGTTTTAGATGTGGTGATCGCCGGAGAACACAAAGAAGCAGAGCGTACACTCAGATCCGAGACGAGAAAACGGCAAAAACCTGCGCAAAGGATGAACAGATCCCAGTGCGAAAAGGTGAGATTAGCGCTCTTGCGTTTGAAAGCGAGTCAGCTGCAGCTGGCGCTTGGTGTCCTCGAGAAACGATGAGCTGAAAGAAGAGATCAATATCCATCCCTCGTCCATCTCTGGCTACTGCCTCGGTCTGGGAGCCCTTAGCCAAGCGCCAGCAGAAAGAAGAACGCGGGCGGAGACAGAGAACGCGGAGCCCAAGAAGATGCTGGTGGCTCAAGTCAGGTTCATCAAGGCGCTCGAGCGATAAATGCACCAGCAGCTGGTACGCATTTACTCTTTAGTTGGGCAGTTCTGTGAGTTGAGTCGTTTTTGCGCATAAGATCGTAAAACTTGTGTGTCCAGCAGACTACAGACAAAGCACAGGGCCGCAAGCAACACCTCTCAACCAACGTGACGCCAACTGTGATAAAGATCTTTGAGGAGCTACTTAACAGTTCGGACGCCCGAGTCTCGACTTTCGACCAAGTTTTCAAAGCGCACAACCTCAACGCGGCAGTCTCCTCGAACGAGCGCTTGAGAAAGGCACACACCGCCTACAAAGATGAGCTGGGGATGCACTCAACTTTGTCGAGTCGAGTGTTTTGCCGTTCGACTTTGTCGCGACTGCAAACACGATCTGAGAGCATATGGCAGCAGGAGACGCCACGCTCACTCAACATGTGAGAGTTCTTGCCTCTAGATTTGATCATCAACGTAAACTTAACGACTATTTAATCCTGGCCGTGAACTAGACTGAGATCGTCGAGCGGACTGAAGATATGCTGACTATCATGCGGACCATGGTTTTCAAGAAAAATTCATGTGAGACTACATGCACGATCATCTACTCTGTCTACAAGCGCATCGTCAACAAAAACCACGTGCGTCTGGTGTGGGAGTGCTTTGCTGAATCCAAGGAAGACCCTCAAAGCGGCGTCGTTCTGTTCCAGTGGATGTACACAGATTGGACCAAAGTATCGCGTTCCTATTCAGGTGACGGATCGGCGGCAGCGCTCATCCAGTCATTTGCTCGGATCAATCCGCCTTCAGTGTCAACAATCTTCGATTCTCAGTGAGTGGCGAAGCAGAGCAGGTGTCAGCGCCAAGACCCCAGCGCTTTCATCGATGCGCTCATCGCGTCCTATCAAGCGAGCGTACAATCAGCACGCCAGCGGATCGAGAATGACCTTATAGACAACTTCCGCGAGCCCAGAAGAAACTCAAAAACTGTGTAGTCTCAATGAAGAAAAAGTCAACAGACCTTGCAAAATTCTTGCCTGACATTGGGTGAAATCGATGGTTGTGGACAGAAAAGGTCGCCAGAGGTGTGATTTACGCACTCGGAGGTTGCCGTTTGCGGCTGCATCTTCCGATGGCCAGCAACCTACCTTCACTCGCGGGCTTGGAAGACTCCCAGATGGATACCCAGGACCTTGCGCATCATGCACAATAGAACAAATGGGGTAAAGGCTCAACGACTTGCATTTTGAAGGTTTTACATGTATTCTTTGTTTCCTTCGAGGTATATCCTACTATTACAGTTGTTTCTAAAATGGTTTCCTTGATCAGTGCGATGCAGCAAGGCCGTTGAGGATCGAGGCCACGTCGTCAAACTCGGCGCACGCCTCTTCCACCTCAGCAGGAGTGAACTTCTTGGGCGACGTGGACATGATCGCGTCCAGCTTGGCCAGCTCGTCCACCGTGAGTGTCGTCAGGCAGTAATACTCGATCATCTGCTGGATCTGCTTGGCGCCCATGTAGCTCAGCAGCAGCTTTTTGTTCACGCGGCCGGGGCGAACGAGGGCAGGGTCGAGCTTCTCCGGGTGGTTCGTCGTCATGATCACGATGCGACCTGGGCAGTCGATCACGCCGTCGAGCACGTTGAGCAGGCCCGAGAGGTTGAGCTTGTCGCTCTTCGACTTGGGCTTCATCATCGGGCCGATAACCTCGGCCATCATCATGTCGTCCAGGTCGTCCTTCTCAGCCGCCTTCTTCTGGCTCGAGAGCATGCGCTTATTCTTGTCGCTGCCGACGTCCTTCTCGTCACCGGCGCGCGCATTCACGATCGACGACGCGCAGTCAATGTCCTCCATCACGAACACTACGTCCTCAAAGTTCATTTCAATAGGGGTGTCCATCCCCTGAACAGCGAACTTCATGTCGAAAAGCGCGTCGAGCAGCTCCTGGTTCGTCTTGATCTTACCCAGTGAGATCGTTACGATGTGGCGCTTCGTGTGCTGCGCCACAGCCTTGATGAGGCTGGTCTTGCCCGTGCCTGGTGGACCGTGCAGCAGGAGACCGAGCTTGTACGGGAAGCCCTTGATGGCGAACTTGCCGGCCTTGTTGGTGAAGTTGTCGAGCAGCTGGAGCACGGTTTCCTTCTCTTCGAAGAAGAGGTTGTCGAAGGTCTTGTCCTCACCGAGAGCGTAGCGCTTGTACGCGACCGCAGACGCCTCTGCATCACCAGAGGTCTTCGTGTCTGACTGGATGTAGAAGTAGCGCGCCGTGTCCTGCGTGTACTTCTTGCGCTCGTCGTCCTGGTACTTCTTGTACGCGGTTTGGATCAGCGCGTCGATGCGCTCAGAGCCATCCACAGCTGTCGAGGTGAAGATGAATCGGACTTTCGCTTCGGTGGGCGTCTTAGAGTCGGTGGCAGGCGCAGCCTCCTGCTCGTGCATGAATCGAATCTTGTTGCCAAGGTAGATCCACGTGTTGTGTGGTGGCATGACCTCGACGTTGAGGCCGTCGACCTCGCCATAGTAGGCGTCGTCATCGTCGCACTCACCTGAGCCATACGAAGACACACTAGTATCGTCGTCACAGCTGTCGTCGTCGAGCAGCTTCGTGGCGATCACCTGGCCGAGCTTCTTCGTCTTTGGCTTGGCGATCAGATCGTAGGAAGCGTCCTTGTTGCGCAGGTCGATGATGTCGGTCAGGTAGAGCGTGATCGCCTTCTGTAGCAAGTGGTTTTTCTGCTCATAGTCCCAGATCTTGTTCCCGTACGCGTTGAACCGCTGCGTGATCTCGATCACGCGGCTCACAAGGTGCTTGTTCTGCGGCGGGAAGAGCCAGTCGTAGATCTTGGAGAAGAACGACGCTTCCTCGGCCCCCTGCACCGCCGCGAGGAATCGCTGCATGAGCAGCGAGAGAACCATGCACACCAGCGCGTCCACGACTGCGATGCCAGTGGTCATGCTGGATAGGAGCGCGTTGACCGAGCCGTCGTGCGACATGGTTGTGTTGTTGAGCGCGCCGCTGTCGACGCTCGTCGCGTTCAAAACGGCTGCGTCCATTGGTGACTTGTGTCTAGTGGAGTTGATTGCGGGTGGTTAGTTTGTGTACTTGATGGTAAAATCGGGAATGACGACTGGTTGATCAAGCGCTCCCTGTCTTTTGCTGAGAGGCGGTGACCATTGACAGTGCCTACTGGTCATTTGTTGCCGCTTGCTGCAGGCTGTTCTGGAACACACGACGAAGCGAAATCATGGGGATCCAGCAGCCATCGAACTGAGTTGAGCTGGCTGGTGGTGTTGCGCTGGATGCAGCTGTCGAAAAGTTGCGTCGATGGGTTGAAACGCGGTCGATTTTCTCAGAGCTCTCTTCCGCTCTTCAGAGCTTCCGTTCCACTCTTTGCTTCGGCGAATCATTTCCAGCCAATCAGAGCTCCCCAGATGGCTTCAGATCCGCAAAGTGAGTGATGGTCACGTAGGTACACCATCACTCTTGGAAATACAACCATCACTCACGAAAAATCCCGATGGGTTCATGCCATTTGACGATGCAATTTGAGAGGCTCTTGATCAAGTGGAGGTGCCTCATGAACCAGTAATGACAGAACAGAGTGGCACGGGCGAGTGCGGTTAGCAAAGGGAAAGAGAAGAGCTTCTCGATTTACTCACTCACGCGTCTGATTCACTGAAGGACTGTCTGTCGCCTCTGGGTCAGCCCATTGGCAAGCAACGTCCCCTCAGCTTCCAAAACTCACTTTCAAATTTGCTTCCCAGTGCATAAAGCACGTCACAGTTGAGCAACAAACAACCCAAGCAAGCACCAGCACACCCTTCGGCATTCTGCGGATCACCGACACGCAACTATGAGCTCCACAGCCGTCGAATTCGGGTTGATCAACACGTTCCGCACCAACAACATCGTGATCGACACGATGATGTGCATGATGGTGCCGATGCTCATCCAGCGCTTCATGGCGTACGTGCAAGGCACGCAGGAGTCGCTGCTCACGACGCTCTACAACTACTTCTTCCACGTCAAGGACGACAACCTCGTGACGCGCACGATCGAGATCACGCAGCGCTTCAACCAGTACGGCAAGATCTGGGACTACGAGCAGAAGAACCACCTGCTGCAGAAGGCGATCTCCATCTACCTGGCCGACATCCTCACGCTCAAGGACAAGAACGCGCAGTACGAGCTACTCGAGAAGCCCAAGAAGAAGAAGACGAACGGCATCGATAAGAATCTCGAGGATGACGACGACTTCCACTCGGTCATGAGCTCCACATCGACCGACCCTGAGAGCGAAGACGACGACGAATTCTACTACGGCGAAGTGAGTAAGCTCGCTGTCGAGGCGCTGCCGACCTTGAACGAATGGATCGATGTCGAAGAGGGCGTGCAGTTCATGCATGCGATTGAGACTCCAGAGGCCAGCGGCGACAGCAAGATCACTGTCAAGGAGACCAAGGTCAAGTTTAAGTTCCAGTCCACGCTCCCAGACGCCTCGGACCGGATCGACGCGCTCATCGAGAAAGCGTACGAGAACTACCGCGAGATCGAGCGTAAGAAGCATATTGAAGACAAGGCGCGCTACTTCTACATCCAGTCGGGCACCAAGGGTGGCTCCGAGTCCGAGGCGTCCACTGTCGCGTACAAGCGCTACGCTCTCGGTGAGGACAAGACCTTCGACAACCTCTTCTTCGAAGAGAAGGAAACCGTGCTCCAGCTGCTCGACAACTTCACCAACAAGGCCGGCAAGTTCGCCATCAAGGGCTTCCCGTACAAGCTCGGTCTCCTGCTGCACGGTCCACCAGGCACGGGCAAGACCAGCCTCATCAAGGCTGTGGCGCAGCACACGAAGCGCCACATCGTAACGATCTCACTGGGTAAGATCAAGACGAACCAGGAGCTGCTCGACGCGCTTTTCGACATGAAGTTCGCTGTTCAGGGGCTCGATACTCCGGTCCAGATGGGCTTTGAGGACGTAGTGTTCGTGATGGAGGACATTGACTGCGCGTCGTCGATCGTGAATGCGCGACAACCGACCGACGACCTTGAAGACGCAGTGAAGGAGAAGCAGGCAGATGCGTCGTCAGATGCCACTCCTCAGAGCAACGAGGAGATCGAGGCAGGCGACAAGGACAAGCTCATGTCAGCGATGGTCAAGGCCGTCGTCGAGGACGAGAAGAAGCACGCGGCGCGCAACGACCACCTGAACCTCTCGGGTCTGCTGAATGTCCTTGATGGCGTGATCGACTGCCCAGGTCGCATCGTGATCATGACGACGAACCACCCGGAGAAGCTCGACCCTGCCCTCGTTCGCCCCGGCCGCGTGAACAAAAAGCTATTGCTGAGCTACATGGGGGCGAGCCACATCCAGCAGATGATCGAGTATTACTGCCTGACGAAGCTCACGGGCGACCAAAGCGAGCGTCTGACCAACACGTTCGCGCACACGGACAAGCACTTTACGCCTGCGGAGATCGAAGAGCTCTGCGCCGAGTTCGACGACGTCGAGTCCATCCTCGACGGCTTGAAGGCGCTCACGTCCGCCGTCTAGACTCGCATATCTATAGAAACCATCCACCCCAAGCAGCACCATTTTCACGAGCAAATGTGTAACTTTACGAATACAACTCTACATGACACCCCACCTATTCATCATTCATTGCCAACCAAAGCCTCCTCCAGAGAGGTCCTTCACTATTTGAACAAAATCAGCACTCGCACCACTCAAACTACTCTGAAGTCCGATGGACATGTGAATAAATTTGTGCATTGATTTGTATCTATTCCCCCGAATCTCGTGACATCAACTTCGTTCTTCTCTGTTTCTCTCCATTTCTGTTCTCAACACTCAATTCACCATTTTCTTGCAGGAACGACAACTGCTTCACTTACATTTAGGGTGATTCGGCGGGGAGACTCGTGTCGGACAGGCGGCGCTTCATGAGTCCTCGCCAGCCGCGGCGGCGCTTGTACGTCTCCTGGTACGCGACGTAGCGCTCGATCACGAACGACTGCGCGGCCTTGATCACGAGCGCGATTACAGGAAGCAGCGGCAGCGGACCTGCGAACCAAGGCGCCACGAGACGACTCGACTGGATGTAGCAGGCGCACAGCGCGATCGCAACGTTGATCATCGAGAGTGAGTTCCAGACTGAGTATCGACGCGAGAACGTGGACGAGTTGAGCGCGAGCGTGACGATGCCCATGATCGGCGACATGATGAGCGTCAGCGGCGGGATGAACAACACGGGGATCATCACGGACGCGCTGCAGTCGTGGTCCACTTCGCCGTCCGTCACGCACTTGAGGTTCACGACCATCGCGAACGTGATCGCCAGGTCCAGCATGAGCAGCGAGAGCAGCGCCGTGTTGAGCATCCACGCGTGGTTGAGCCAGCTGCTGCGCCGCACGTTCTTCGGCAGCACGTGCAGTCGAAAGAACGACTCGATCCGCTGACGGCGCGGACGGTCAATCAAGCGGTCCTCGAGTTCATCCGCGCTGATCAGTACCCCGGGCACAGGCATCGATGCGTCCACTGGGCCGAGCCAGCCTTCGTAGAAAGTGCGCCGGCGTCTCGCGAGACTGCGCTGTGGACCCACTTTCAGATGCAGCTCGTCACCACCGCGGCGAGGGTTGCCGCCTCCGCCAGGACCGGCGTCCATAGAACCTGCGGTCGATGAGCGGATGCGCAACGCCTCTTCGCGAATACTGCTGACTGCGCCGCCTTTGTTTCCACCCGCGCCAGTAGGCGGACCACCACTACCGCGTCGTCCTCCTCGACCGCCAGCGCCAGGACCACCAGTCGGTGGCCAGCCAGACGCATTGTTGTCGTTGTAATACAGCGCATCAGCAGTTCCAAAGCTGCTCGTTTTGTCTCGTCCGTAAGGCTCCAACGAGTCCAAGCCACGCGAGTAGGAATTCGAGTTATATCCGTATCCTGGATCTTTGGTCATCCCCTTTCCATAGCGACCAGCGATACCACCTTGAATTCCTCCAGGTTGTCGACTGTTGTCGTTCGTCTCGTTGCCGTTCGTGAGGAGAATGCCGAGCTTGAACTCCTCGCCGTACTCAGCGTCGTCCTGGACGTAGAATCGTCCGAGGTAGATCCGCAGGCCGCCCAGGATGCCGTTCCCGCCAGCAGACACTGCCATCTTGCGCTCGAGGAACTTGGCGACGGGGATCAGCGTCTCCACGAGGCACGCTTCGTCTCGCGAGACCACGCGCAGCAACGCATTCAGCTCCGCGACAAACATAATCCATGGCTCGTCGATGAACGCTGTGAGTTCAGTACATTGTGGCACTGACCGCACGAGCAAATCACTCGGGTCCAAGTAAAACGGAGAGTAATACGTCCCACAACCCGCGAAGAGCAGCACGAGCGGCAGCGACGGTCGGCCGATCTTCGTTGTCGGGACGCACACAGATGAAGGGCTCTCCTTGTTTAGGAACTCGAGGTACACGAGCGAATAGTCGGGTGAATACCCGACCTTGACAGCGTCCTGCAGCGCCTTTGCGCGAGCACCTTTCATGCACGCGTGATTGTACTTGCCGATAATCCGCTTCAACGCATTGATGCGCAAGTGCCGGCGATACGCCAGCACTTCGGATGCGAACGGATAGCACACCAGCGCGACGAACTTGTACACGATCTCCCCCCAGCTGGACGCGATCCCTGTTTTCCATTGAAGCGGTGCATTGATCCGCTGGGCGAGCAGACTAAATTCGGCATCATCGAGCACTGGTCTCAGTGGTTCTGGAACGGTCAGGCGAAGCTTCAGCGGGCTGTCGCGTTCATTCAAACCGGAAAAGTAGATGCGAGCCATGTGCTCCTGCAGATCCTCCGTCATGAGTTTCTCGTATTTGACGCGTGGCCAGTAGAAACAGCGGAACAAGAACGAAAAGCGACTTTTCTGTGAGTTCGCAACAGCAGATGAAAGCAAGTGCTGGCGCTCGCCCTTGGTTCCTGGGTGGTACATGCGTGGCTCTTTGCGGTTTCGGCACGCGTACCCCAGAAGAATGGAGAAGATCGCGATTCCCAGCAGCACGAGCACGAAGCCAATCTCGCCTCCGCACGCGTCAAGCAGCTGCTCAAGCGGAGACACGCAGTGCTCACCAGAGTAACCCGGGTCGCACGTCCAGTCGCAGTCTGCGGTGATCGAGCCGTAGCCAGAATAGTGCGAGTTGGAAGGCGCATTCGCGCACGGCAAGCACTCTTCACTGTTGCTCTCAGATTTGTAGCTCCCAGGCTTGCATAACCGACAGAAAAGTCCACCAGAGCCCGGAGCGCATGGGAAACCAAAGAACGTCCCGCTCGCAGCAGACGCGACGACTGCAGATGTGTCTTCTCCCACAGAGACGCCGCCGTCACCAGCAAGCTGAAGGGTCGAGATACCGCCAGCGACAGTGTAGTTCCCATCGAATCCGCTCGTGCACTTGTCGTAGTCGCTTTGTCCGCAACCTGTGAGCTGTAATCGACCACCACCGCCTCCGCCGCCGCACAGCCGTGGCACAACGTGGGATGTCGTCAACGGAGCAGACGTACTATCCTTTTTCACAGCAGTGCTTGAACTATTCGTCTTCGCAGCAGGAACAGTTCCTTTCACGTCGCTAACCATAGTGATGATGGCCCCAGCGCACGCGGAATTTCCACCAACAGCGCTGATACGACCGTGACCGCGCAGGAAATCGGACACCATCAACCCGAGGAAGCCACCAGATCCACCACCTGCACCGCTCATACCATTATTTCCGTTGCAATGGATCTCACCGTTGAGAACTAGACCTCGTGCTCCAAGCATGACAACGCCACCACCCGATCCTCCATCTACGCACCCGCCGCCAGATCCGAGCATTCCCACTCCAGAGCGTGTTCCGTAGGGCAAACCCCCAGACGCGTAGTCGCCAACTTCGTTCACTGCACTCGAGTCGGCGCCGCGGCCGCCGTATCCACCGCCGCCACCGACAGAGCCAACACATTCGCCACTGCCAGAGCCCTGGTTCGCTAGTTCTCCTAGCCCGTTCGCACTCACCATTGAGTCTTTTGTCAACTCGATCGTCTCTCGCGCACAAACCAGAACAGCTCCAGCGAGGACCACTGCTGGGCGGTCACTCTGTCCAATCGAGATCGACTGGCGCGCCAGCAGCACCATCGTGAAGTTCGCGATCGTCGCCTCAGTCGGATCGTACACGTTGAAGTCTCGGTGCTGCTCATTACATGGGAGGAAAGTGGATTTGGCGGATGCAATGTTCGTGGCTTCCATTGTTCCGGTCACGTTGATGGAGTTGCTGGACGCAATGCCGAATCCACCGACAGAGATCGAGCCGCCGAGGATGGTCTCACCGCCGCTTTCCAGAGCCAGAAATTTGGTGTTCTTCGTTGTATCCGCAGACCCTCCTTGAAGGATGTTGCTCGTCACATTAGCGTCAAGGTGCAAATTGCCTTGGGTCACAATGTGAACACTGGTTCCAAAGCGAAGCGAGGCTGTAGCATCCATTGCGACCGAACGTGCCGACATGTCGAGCGTCGCGCTTGGAAGGATGATGCTGGACTTGCCCGAGACCAGTACGTCTCTTGCGAGAATTTCAACGCTTTCAGTGTCGGTGCTCAGCGACTGGAGCAGGGTCGAGCTGTTCGCCACGTCCAAGTCACCCTTGTTGAAGCGCAGGCAATGCGATGCCACGACTGCTCCATCAGTGATCACAAACGCGTCCACTTGCTCCAGTTTGCTTTTCCCCAGCACCACGACGCTGGTGACTGCGCCGCCGAGCGCAGAGGCAGCGATTGTAGTGTCGTCATCCGCATCAAACTGGTTGCTGATCACCAACTTGGTCTCTTGCGTCCCGTCGGCATGTCGGATCACGCAGTGGTACGTCCCCGCAGCAGCAGCAAGCGCTCGAATCTGCGCACTCGACAATTTCTTTTCAGCCGCGCCGCGACCTTTTCCAACAGGCAGGACACCTCCAGTGGCATCCACTGCACTATCATCAAGCTGACTTGAGAGGTACGAGATGTGAATGCGACCGCCGCCGCCAGCAGGAAAACACTCGGTGGCTCCATTCTTGGATACCGCATCTCGACAGAACGCGTCACCACCCTTCGCTTGGATCTGCCCGGCGACCGAGAGCGCAGACGCCTTCAAGAGCACACTCCCACCCGAGCCACCGGAAACACCGTCGATTGCGTCCAGTCCATTCGCTGTGATCTTCGCACCAGTCATCAAAACCAGATCTTTCGAAGCATAGATGCGGATGCGACCTCCACCACTGACGATTTGCTGCGAGTTGTTGCCAGCACTTGCGCTTCCAAGCAGCAGACGCGCAGCTTGGACACTTGACTCCAAACTGCTGGTTCCCGCTGACAGCGACATCTCCCGAGCCTGTGTCCAGAGGTTTGCGAGGTTCCAGGACACACTCGCGTCGTTGAGTAATTGCGAAAGCTCATTCTTGGTGCTTGCGATCACAGGATCCACTGTCTTTGATCGCACGTCGAAGAACCCGAGCGTCGAAACCAGCGCTGCTTCGTCATCATCGTCTGCCGTCACGCGCTGCCCGCCACTGCCCGCATTGCTGGCTCCGTATTTGTCGTTGCCACTGAACAGTCCGCGTTGATTCCGATACACGCCGCTGTACGACGCGGTCACGCGCGCGTCCGACTCGATGCGTACAAACGACGCGTCGACACTTATGGACGTCGCGATCAGCTGCGCTTGCTGCTGCAACAGCATCATCTTGCCGACGCTGAGCTCCAGCAGACAATCGTCACCATCAACGCGCACAATCACACCAGGAGCGAGCGCCAGGTCGCCTGCCAGGTTCCATCGGCAGCTCAGCGCGTCGTCAAGCGCTGCGGCTGCAGCATCAGCGCTGGAGCCGTCTTCGTTGTTGAACGTGATCGTGTCGTTCCCGCCGCTGTCGCTGCTGCTGCTGCTGCTACCACTGCTGCTGCTAGTAGTGGTGACGACAATGCTGGTGGTCGCGCCGTTGATATCCGCGGTCGCCGGTTGCACCGTTGTTGCTGCCTTCTTTACTTCCTCCTTCTTCAGTCCGCACTGAAAGACGACCGACTCTGTGAACAGGCAGGACGCTGTCGTCGCGTTCTGCACGCAGAAGTTCATGAAGTCCGCACAGTGCGCGACGACGCCACTTCCGCCATTACTTCCACTTCTACTGCCGTTGCTGCCGCTTGAGGCGCCCTGAAGTTCTGAGGTTGAAGTCACGTCTTGCTCCGCCGTTGCCGCTGCTACAAGCGAGAGAGCCAACGCCGCCGCTGCCACTGCGAAGAGCCGCACGAGACGCATGACGGGCTTCTTGTCCTGTGTACTGTACCAAGTGCACTCTCTCTTCTGAGGCGGTGGATGAGCTGGCGCTTCGCTTCGACTGCCACACGCGGCCTTCCTTCCGTTCCTTCCACCCGCGCCGCCGCTGCCGTTCAAAGACGCTTCTTCTATCCCGTTTTGCTGGAGAACCCGCACAGAAAATCACAAAGTCCCAAAATCACACACAAAAAAGAGCCCTAAACGTGGTGTGGACCACCCGAGATCTCATCTTTTTTAACTTTAGTGGGAGATTTTCTGTCACCAACGGGAACATGTCGCAAGCAGTTGGGTCGTGTGGTCCACTCTTGTTATGAACCAATATGTAGCCATCATTTTCAGGGTTTTTGCATGATGATCGGAAAAAAGCAGGAAGGCCGATCTGGGCAGGCGGAGCCTTTATGGACAGCCAGTCAATGCATTCTGTTGGTGGCGATCAAGACAACTGCACTACACTTGTAAAGAAGGAGGACAGACGGTGGACTGAATTCTCTCCAGTTAGAGTCAAGTTAGTGACTGCAGCTTCACTCGCAAAAAGTGAGATCGTGGCCATCGCACACGCACCAACCGTCGCAACGAGTCTCACAGGTGGTGGAAAAGTAAACCTGCAGCCAAAGATTCAAACGGCTTTCTGAGTCGACACGGATCGCGGGATGAAAAGTTCAGCTGAAAACATCGATCTGATGATTTTGGTCACCTGGGTACTTTTCAGCACGTGCAGTTGTAAAGTTTCAAGGGAACAATGAGATTCCCTCAAGATGGATGTCTACTTGAAATCAAGTCCAAAAATCTTTGGTTGTTGTTTATCTTTGCTTCTCATAAGGGATAGTGGCGATGGTACGCTGCTGCTGGGTGTCTGGGGCTATTCGTTCTCGTCTTATTTACATGATGCAGCACTCGCCTTCGCCTTCCTCTTCTTCCTCGGCGTTCGCCTTCTCACTGGGAGACGACGCGCCATTGCCACCAGCAGCCGAGCCGCTCGCGTTGCTCTCGTTCTCCGCATTCTCGCGTCGCTTCTTGTAGTTCGACGCTTCTTTGCACGGACACGGCAGGCTCGTCGCGACGCCCGCAAAGTAGCAGCGGCCGCAGTCGTTGCAGTGCACGTCGCGGTGGTCGCAGCACCGCTTACAGATGTCGCAGTGGTTGCGCGGCGTCTTCTCGCTGTCGAGCAGCTTGTTCATGCACCAGGAAAAGTCGAATCCGCGCTGGCACGACATGCACTTGTACCCTTGCACGCAGTCAATCACCTTGATTGTCTTGTTGCAGCACGGCACGTTCACGGCCTCCTGGAGTCGCACGACCATGTCGCGCGTCTTCGACACGTTGTGCATGAAGCAGTTGTCCTTGAGTAGTGCATCAATGTCGGCGCCCGCGGCTTTCACCATCAAAAATGGGTTCTTGCACGACGTGCAGCGGCACGACGTGCCACACATGCCACCCTCTTTCACGCACGCGCAGCGTCCATTGCGGCACCCACCAGTGCAGCGGCATGACACGACGCGAGGAGTCGATGAAGCAGCAGCTGGAGATGCAGTGTGGGTGTTGCGTTGCTGCTGGAAGCTCGGCACGCTCTTGTTGAAATCCACCGTCGACGGAGTCGGCTGTGCGAGTTGGTTCTGGAGTGCGCGGGCGTCTGGCTTTGGCGCGATGTGCACCATGCGTTGCTGACTCTGGTGGTGATGGTTGTGCATCATTGGGTTCGGCATCGCTGGTGGGATGCACGAAAGTCCCTGGTTCAGCACGTTCCAGTAGTTTGGCATGGTCGACGACGGCGCGAACTGCATCGGCGCCGTGTTCGCCGGAGCAAGGAATGAGTTCTGCGCCACAGCCGGCGGGACAGCAACACTGCTCATCATGTTGTGTTCCACCTTTGGCGCCACAAAGGCATGAGCATGGTGAGCATGGTGGTTCTGCTTTGGCGCCACCGTATCGTCCATGCCCATGTCCATGCTCACGTCGTCTTGGTTCTTCACGTCGAACTCCAAGCCACACCCGTCCATGTCCGCATGGTTCACATCATCGAGCGCCATCATGTCCATGTCCGTATCAAAATCCGACCCAAAGAAGGAAATCAGATCCGGGTTCTCCATCAGCGGGTCGCCAAAGCTCTTGGACGCGTCCACATCCAGCGGCTCCTCGTCAATCTCCGCCATGATCGCTTCGAGTTCGTCTTGGACTGACACGACCGGCGCGAGCTGGACCTTGTCCACGTGGCCGCGACAGAGCGGGCACGAGCGGTTCATGCGGAACCAGCGCAGGAAACATTTACTGTGGAACGTGTGCCCACAAAGCGCGATCTGCGCATACGCGTTTGCGCTCAGACACACCGAACACTCGCGGAACGAGTGCGGGAGACTTGGTACTTGCTTGTTGATCACCGTGCACGCGCGCGCAATCTCGGCTTCGTACAGATCCACACCGTCGACACGGTTCGCCGTCGTTGCGTCCATCGAGCTCTCACGCGGTCGCTTTCCTGGAAACACTCCATTACTGTAGCTGCCGTTGTTCTTGTCCTCCGGCATCGGGTACACAGTCCCGCTCGGTGCGCCGTAGCCCGCGCCGATAGCGTAGTACGCGTTCGCGCCCTTGAGCTGGTCCATAAAGAAGTTGTGCTGGAGCGGTTGCTGGTGCTTGATCGCATTGCCGCCGTGTTGTTGCTGCTGCTGCTGGCCCGCAGCCGCGAGGGACGTGATGGCCGCGGCCGACGGGTGCGTCGCCGCCGCCGCGCCGCTGCCGTTCTCATAAATAAAGCGCAGACTCGAGTCGGCGCAGAACACGCTGCCGCCCTTGCTCCCCGTCTGGCCCCAGCCTTCCGCGACTACGCGCCGCTCGCTCGCCATCCTGACAGTCGCTTTCTATTGAGTGGGAAGGTGATGAGGATTGAGATGGTGAGAGCGCTTCTCGGCAGAAGCGAAAGTGAGAACGATGTGAAAGCGTGCGCAAAAAACCGGAGGGAGGTGCGAGAGAGCGTAAAGTGCGCAGAAAGGCGTTTAGGTTCGCTCTAGGTTCTATCTAGGTTCGCATTGGATTCGAGAAAAGAGCATTATTTTTTGTGGAATGTCCAGCTGGGAAAAAAGAGCGCTGGCGCTTGAACTGAGGACCCACTACATTAGAAAACCCGAGCCAAACGTGTGGCCATTTGGCTCAAACAGAGGTTGGCTCGAACTCGGAAATTATTATTTTTCAAAGGGAGAATGGGTGTGGACCCTACATTCGAAAACCCAAGCCAAATGTGTGGATAATGGGAGTTGGTGGGCTCCAAGCATAAATATAATTTTTGACAGGGACGGCGGGGCTAAGCACACCAACCTACCAATTTGCCGCCATGTACCGCCATGTGCCGACAAGTTCAGTTTGCACAACTAGCGGATCTCAGCTGCTGATGTCCAGGTCGTTCATTTGGCTAGGTACGAATGAGTAGGTGCAGTCTATTTTGAGAGGCTATGCGATACTACAAGGGTTTTTGGAGTAGCTTGCTGCTTGTGGTCAGCTGATCAGATTGATATTATTAATTTTGCAAGGTCAAAGGGCGGTTCTCTACCCGTCAACCGTTTGGGTCGTGGCAGCCCATCATCCTCTGAATCGATTGCGAAGGAAATATAAAACCGCTTGGGTTTTTGAGCAGCAACAACAGCAGCACTCGGAGATTTCAACTGAGAAAAACGCCCGAAAAGGCTCTTTTCTTGCTGCTTGGCGACAGCGAGAACTTCAACCGCAGACAGGACCACAGGACCTGGTCGACGAGCGCAAATCGCGATGATTGACGACCGAAATGCCAGAAACCCTCAAACAAGCAGTAGCAAGCAACACAAATTCGAACTTACAACTCACAAACCGCATTGATCGACGATCTTCTCCTCAGCGGGTTTGGCTCACATTCCACGGTTGGTTGGCTGGCTACGTCGCGTCGCGTTTTCAGAGGGGCGAGATGCGGGATTTTCCCAGATGGGTGACGGACGGATGGATGGACAGACGGGTTGACAAACAGACGGTTGCCCACTCAGCTTTGAGCTGTGAGCCGTAGTTCAGCGAGGTCGGCTGTCAAGAAACCAAGCTGGCCAAGAGGGTCAATTTGGTTGCTTGGAACTGCTCGCTCCCCGATGATGTGCGAGAGCCATTTTGAGTGGCGAAATGGGATTTGCGTAGCGGTGAAGATGATCTCTCTGTGAAAGGCAGCTGAGTGGCCATTGGCCATACTACAGTAAGCCTCGCAATTCCCCGCTTCTGCTGACGCTGTTTGAGACGCAAGGTGACGCGGGTGGAGTTTTGGCGTGTTCCAGTCTGAGGTGTCCCGACCTGCAAACTTGGAGGTGGATTTTCGTGACCAGCCAATCAGCAGTCTTTCCAGGTTTATCTCTAAGTTCGTATCAGAATTTGTCAAGATTGACTTTCATCATTCCGACCACGTTCCAGAACTCTGAATCCAACGCACCATTTTCCTTCAGAGGCAAAGACACGATGTTGAAGTGCTGAGGCTCTAAAAAGATTAAAAACTCGCTGTGTTGAAGCTCCGTTCGCCCTGTAAACTCCAGCGTCACCGCGCTTTGCCTCGCTGTCCTCGCGTTGATTCTCAACGAGTGGCTCAACTTCGAATGACTCCCGTGCGATATTCAATTTCCGCATCCAATCAGTTCTCCGCTGGTGTCACTCTAGTAATCCCTTGGAAGTTGCAGAGAGCTACTCTGCTTGAAGCTACGAGACCTGGGTATTCTTCAACATGGCAGATTGATGCTCCCTAGAGTGAGCTCCAGTCGGAGTTGTTCAAGTCGAAAAAGAAACCCCAGTAGTGTCGTAATCTCGGGAATCCCTTAGCGTTGACCGGTTTTGATTGTGAGAAATCATACTGGTCTTCTTTAGCATGACGAGCTTGGTCATGAAATCACCATTTTGTATTTCCTTACCTCGCCTGAATACTCACTATCCCGTGCATAGCTCAGTGTCTCAAATATTGGTCCTGTGAGAAACTTGGACAACTCGATTTTTCCGTGTAGCCAAATTCACGCTGGTGTCGTAATCCCTGCGACTGACTAACTCTGCTGTCAGGCTAGTCGCAGAAAAGTTTGGAAATTTAGACCACACTTCCACACGTTTTTGTTTTCTTTGTGGTCTATCAAACATTTCACCCACCCACACCTTGATTACGTTACGTTATAACGGAGCAAAACTCGATTGTACATTACTTCATCCCTCATCTGAATACATTATACCCCCGGAGGAAAACACGCGCAACCATTGTTCACCTTCACTGTCGAGAGTTCTCCTTTCATTATCACCATCTCGATACCTTTTTTTATCTTGTTCTTCTTTGAACAACTTCAAATGAGCTGCTGTCTAACTCTGAGATTTCAGCACGCGGAGGTCGTTCAGAAATCCGATCACTTCCTTCGAGAAAGTCGGAAGATCCACTTGACCGCTCCAGTGGAGAAACTCGCCATTCTGTCTCGATGCCGCCTCGTACTCTTGAGGCGTCAGGATATCCTTGATGTACGCCGGCAAGAAGCTCTGGTAGAACGACGCAAAGTCGACGGCGGCGACGCGGTGAAGTAGCTGAATCACTTCTTCTTGCAGCAGGTTCATCTCTCCACGCGTGAGCAAATTCATCAGCGTCGATAGGAAACCCATGCGCAGCTCTGTCTGAAACCCAGTGAACGAAAACAGCCCTTGCGTTTTGTCCACACGGTCCAGCAGGGACAGAACTTGCGCACACAAGCGAGGGGACATGCTCGATCCTTCACGGCTCAAGACACTAGCCACGCTCTGGAAGATGGACAGGAAGTATGTGTGAGCAACCTCCGACGAGTATCCCCGCTCGCGCTGCCCTTCCGCATTGAACGTGGAGCTTGGCGAGACGAAGAATCGGTAATGCTTCTCCAGGAGCTGCTCAACGAGCGCCACAAAGTATCCCAAGATAACAGAGTCGCTCTCAGAGTGGGAGAAGATGGACTATATCATCAGGATAAGCAGGTAAACAAACGCACAGTGAGAACGACGGTACCTGTCGACCACAATACATTTCAAGGCGCAGCACGTACCTCTTTCAATGGACCGAAGCACAACTCCAGAATGTTTTGCAGGAACGACGCAAAGACAGACGTCGGCTCCTCCACAACAATCTTCAGAAGCTGCAAAAATCCACAGAGGACCATCAACCCCGAGTTGCCGCTGTTGTTCAGTCTGTAAACATTTCACGAATCAATTTAGTTCGAGAACCCATATCATAGATGTTGCATGCCTTCAGACATTCACAAACTCACATGGTGGTCAGGTGGGAGTCGCTGAAGATCTCGACGAACACTCGCATCAACTCCGCCACGCTCTCCTTCTGCATTTCTTTGCGGATCGACTTCAACAGCTGCGCGTACAGCCGAATGATTTCGTTGGTAACCTTCAAAGCGTTTCTCACTTGGGTTTGCGACTGGGCATTTGATCCAGATGACGCAGCTTTTCTGATTGTGCCAAAGTACGTCGTCATCAGCGACATCAGCGAAGGGAACGTACTCTGATACGCCGAGAAGAATGCGTCTTTCGCCACCTTCGGCTTTGTCTCAACCGAGCGCGCGAGGCAACGCACCAAAAAGCAGTCACGCTGGATTTGGGAGACCATGGCGCGCTCTAGAATGCGGTTTTCGTTCTGCTGAAGCGTTAGCGCCGACTGCTCAATCGACTCGCGAATCGGGAAGATCAACTGCCCATAAGCCTCGCCCCACTTTTGCACCGACGCCTCGCTTGCACTGCCGCCGCTGTTTCGAAGTGAGATCGCCGAGTTCAAAATGGAGTTTGACATTGACGTGTACAGGTCTCCCTGGATCGTCAATGGCAAATGCAAACTGAACTGGTGAATGTTGCTTTCCAGCTGGGACATCGAGGGAACTTGGATGAGATCGTTGTACGAAAGAACAAATCCCAAGTTTGCGAGCAGCTGCATTGAGTTCTGCATCACCACTTGAGGGGAAGGCACGATCGTTGTGTCCAGCGTATGAAGCAGCACCTGCAGCACGCTTTCCGTGGCGTTCAGAACCTCTTGGCGAGCACCCGTCTGGATCACGAATGGGATGCAACTCAAACAGAATCGAATCGATGTCAGTCCTTCGCACTGCAGGTCCACGAATACGTCGCCACGCGTTTGGAGACGATGCTGAACCATGTACTCGGAAAGCGTGATGAAGAGGTGCAGAATCTGCCAGCCCGCCATCTGGTTGTTCATGTCCTGACTTGTGCTATAGTACTGCGCGCACACACTAGAAAGCACCGCGCAGTTGACTGTCAAGTCGCGAATTACGCGACGTTCTTGCTCCCAGGCGTCCGAGTGTGGAGCGTACGCTGGAGTTTCATGCATGCGGAAGATCAAGTTCTGGCACGTTTCCTGCACTCGTGGAACCAAGCGTTCAAGTAGCGGTGGCGCGCAGGCTGGGAACGCTGCGATACGCCGAATCAAGGCGATGCAATCGACAACGAACTGCTTCCGGTCAGATAGCTCGACCACACCGCTCACTTGAGACACATTCCCGCTTGTTCTCGCAACACTCAGCTGCGCCAAATCCTGAAGCGACCCCGTTCCGTACAGACTGTCATTGTTCTCCAGGTCGAATGACGTTTGGGCATCGGAACCACCATCATTCTCACCAGAAGATCCCGACTCGTCGTCGTCATCACCGAGTTCTTCCAATTGACTCAGGTTCGTAGAGTAGTTGACTCGCTCAAGGAGATGGAACATGACTGCGACGAGCCCATTCTCATAGACGTTGAGCACTTGACGGACCTGCTCATTCGACGCTCCTTCATTCATTTCAACTTCTTCGATATAGCCAACGAACACTTCCCACACGCTCAGGCAATTCATGAATCCCTCGACATGAGGCTGCTTGGACGTGAGCGCGAAAACCAACTGCAGGAAGTCCGGCAGCACGGCTTGATACTTTGGGTTTTCGAGTTTCTTCAGGTGCTGCGTGAGAAAGACTTCCACAAATTCGCTCAGCTTGTCCAGATATTCCTCTGTAGCACGACCAATGACCTGGTCTTCCACAGTCTTCTGCAGTAGCGGGCACAAACAGCGCATGATCTGCTCGACGATGGCGTCGATCGCAGATGGGTTGAAGCGCTTGCTCATCACTTCCGTAAGGCATTGAAGCGCAGCGACACTCGACATGCACATGTGCGTTTCAGCACCTTGCTTATGAAGGACGCGCTGCCAGTTCAAGCTCAATTCGAAAAGCAATCCGATCCAAGCTTCATTGAAGAGCTCGGCAACTGGTGCCCACAGAATCAGATGGTTCAGCGTATCCAAAGCGACCTGGGCGAATCGATCTTGCTCGACGATATTCTCTGATTGCTGCTGGAGGTTGTGGTTGCAGCTTCGAAGGATGTTTGACAGCAACGTCATCAGACTTGGTAGTTGGGACGTGAGCTGTGCTTTCGCGTGCTGCTTAACGGACGCAAACGCGAGCGCATCTTCTCGTCCAAATTCTTCC
Organism: Globisporangium cylindrosporum; assembly: GCA_038050675.1. Taxonomy (NCBI): domain Eukaryota; phylum Oomycota; class Peronosporomycetes; order Pythiales; family Pythiaceae; genus Globisporangium; species Globisporangium cylindrosporum. The sequence continues at coordinate 5,901 of JALBZD010000211.1, read as the reverse complement.
ACGACGACACACAACAGCTCGAGTCCGCTCTGTCGTGTGTTTGCTTCGATCACTAGCGCTTCCACTTGACTCATAAACTCGGGCCACGCTGCTTGTCCATTTGCATCTCCGACTCGCCACTCAATGCGCGCAATGTCCGCAATCACTTTCCGGAGTTTGCGTACCACAAACGCGCTCTGGGACGAGGACGCCGTTGAGTGCGCCATGAGGTACTCCCACACAAACTGGCGGAAATGTTGTTGCTCATGCTGCTGCAGCTGGCTCCACTTCTTCGCGACGTACTCCTCCATCGTCGTCGCGGCAAACCATAGCGCGTACTCGTTGCTGGACGTGCTCAAGAGCTGGTAGAGCACGGGGAGGCACGCGTGCGGCGCGTCCTTGAGCTGTGTGAGCTGCTGCTCCAGGTGCGTCTTCTCGTGCGCGGGTGTGTTTGGGTCCAGCAGTCGGCTGAGCGCGGCCTCCACCTCTGCGATCATGCTCGCGTGCTGCGCGCCAGCGCCTGTCGTCGCCATCTCGTTCTTTCTGTCTTTGCGTTTGTGCGGAAATCCGATACTAAAACTAAAAAGGTGTCCCCAACAACACAAAGATGCCGCACATCTCGTTGCTGCTGATAAATGAATGTCGTCTGAAGGTCGCAGGAACGTGTTGAAGCGCCGTGTTGTTGCTGCGCACATGCAGTTTATAAGGTAATATTTACTTTGATTCGCTGAAAAATCAGGTGCAGCCTGTGATGCAACATGCAAGTAAAGAGGATGCAAGCTCCAAACAACGGTGGCGCGAAGGTTGCTGCTGTCCAACTCGCAGTGGGTTGAATCGCGATCTCCATTTCGCCAACACCAACGAAGATAGGACAGACAATGGCGACAATGCTGCCGCACTCGTACGCGAGCGACGCCACTGCCACACAACGAGATGCATGGCAGTGGCTGCTGTTCGTGCAGCAGAAAAGGGTGAACGCATTCACGCTCACAGCCGTAGCATACAACAGCGGCAACAGCAGCAGCGAGGAAGGCGACGCGCAAGTGACACGAGCTGTCAAAAGCGGCAAGCGCACGCTGTATGAGCTCCAGTTGGACAAGCACGGACTTCGTGAACATGTGCGCGGCCTCATGTATAATCTTGCGCATATAAGATACACGCAGATGTGTGATGCTAACATGCCTTCTGCTTGTGTTCGTGTGTGATAACAGACCGAGGAGCTGGGCATCGAAGTCGACGTGAACGCGTTCGTGGAGCTCTTTAGAGTGAGTTATTGAATTTTTTTCAGCGAATCTGAATTGCGTATTGACGCCTTCCAAATATGTGACCTATTACTGCAGAAAACGCTGGAAAATCGCGCTTGTGTGGATGTTGTTGTCAACCAGAATGAGGACCAGGCTCCTGGAAAAGTCAGCTTGGTGCTCACGTACAAGTTCAGTGAGACGATCTCCCGCAAAGGCTGCTTTGCGTTGCCTCTGGTCGCAGCAGACATCCCCGAACAAGTGGTGAACCTGCTATCTGGCCTACACGCGACACCTAACGTCCCAGTGCTGACAGAATCGCAGAAGCGCCAGCGTGAAGCAATCGCAGCCGCAAACGCCGCAACAAGCAGCAGCACAACGAATTCGACCGCTAGTGTGTCGTCGACAGCTTTTTCGTTTACCACTACAAGAAGTGTATTGGGTCAAGACCAGGGAGAGCATTCGCAAAGCAATAGCAATCCAGAGGCAACCACAAACGCTACAAGAAACCCGCAGATTCTCAAGCGACGACACGTCCCTTCTGGTACAATGTACGTTCAGCATGTTTTTGTGTTGTTTGGCTACCACCACGTCATTGAATGCACTAACCCACTGCGATAAATGGACTAAATCTCAACCTTTTGTTGTGTATATGTGCAGTAGGAGAAAGGGTCCGAAAGGCGCAAAGATCGCCAAGAAATGATTCTAGTTCATGATATCACGCATCAATTATGCGAACAATGCAAATGCAGACTACGAACAGCCAGAAAACACTACTTTTTGAAGATTGACACTTCTGCTGTTGTCCACTTGATGCGCTGCCCCATTTCCCACACGCCCTTGCGGCGCTTGCCGTTGCGCATGACGCACCCTTCGCCATGACGAAGCCCTTTTTGCCAGTGGCCCTCGTACATCTCGCCAGTCGCTAGCACCATCTCCTTGCCGTAGCCATGACAGAGTCCGTCGAGCCACGTCCCGTCGTAAAAACTCCCGTCGGCGCGCGTGTATTTGCCCTCACCGTGCATTCGTCCGTCTTTCCAGCCGCCTTCGTAGACTGAGGACGAAGACGACGACGAAGAAGAGCTGCCTCCAGAAGAAGCGATGCCCATGGACAAGACCGCTTTCAGATCAGGGTTTCCAGCCGGCTTTCCTCTCAGAGCGGTGCTCGAAACAAACTCCATGCGTCCGTGGCCGTGCTTCTTGCCGTTTTGAAACTCACCGTCGTATTTGCTGTTGCTGATGCCTCGGAAGAGCGAGCCTTTGCCGTGGAAGACACCCTTGTGGTACTCGCCCTCATAGCGCTCACCGCTCGCGAGCCACTTCTCCTTGCCAACGCCGTGCTTCTCGCTGCGCCGCCACTCGCCGTCGTAGACCCGATTGCCGCATTCGCTCGTGAACACTCCTCGGCCGTGGCGAAAGCCCTGGACGAACGTGCCTTCGTACCGGTCGCCGTTGGCGAACACGAGCACGCCGCTTCCCTGGCGCACGCCGTCCACCAAATCCCCCGAGTATGTCCCACGCATGAAGCGATAGATTGATTTGATTTGTTATTGCCTGTCCCGTTTTGAATGCAAAGCAGCAGCTTGTAAAGAAAGCATTGCAAGCGGCTTTTGAGTGTTCAACAGAACAGTCGTGGGACTATGATTAGTTTGGTCCACCATCTCGAGCGGACGCGACACGGCGCTCTTCTGGGAAAGCGAAATCGAGAAAGGTAACCCACTCAGTTTGTGCATTGTACGCGTGAAAGAGATTAATCGATCCAGTGAACGGGTACGTGCCACGAAGAGAAGAGTGCCATCAATTGTGCGTGCGGTAATAATGCGATACGTCCGTCCAGTCCTGATCCTACTCGTCACCACCAGCAGACCCCTGAATGAGCACCACATTGTCGATTTGAATTTGACATACTGTAATGGTCGCTCTTCGCTTAAATCCGAGGCTTACGTCAGCGCGCTCAAATAGAGGCAGAGAATGGCAATCACTCTGGCGCGAGCGCTTGTTCCCTCACCTCATCTTGATTGGCCTAAAATATAATCTACTGATCGATGATTCGCCAAAATTCAATCTTCGGATTTGGTCCCTTCCACAAAAGAGTGCCGGCTGGGTCTCCCCATTTATCCGCACAGCTCAGTCATAAGTCAATACGATACAAATTGACGCGCGCGACAAGCAGACGCGAGAACAAAAGCCGGACAGCAGCGCAAGCACTGCCGGTAGAAAAAGAGGCCGACGCACGCATCGCTCTCGTCCTCTCACTCGTAGATGGCACCGCCACCCGCGCGAGCCACTGGAAGAGCCGCAGTGGAAGAGCGCTTTCTCCACCACCACCACCAGTCGCCCCCTCCCCCTCGCCACGCGACGTCGTCCTTTTTCGACGCGTCCTCAGCAGCCATGTCACCGTCGACCTATCGCCCTGTGGCGATGATGGACGCGGTCGACGCCATCGACGAGAACCTGTTGCTCGCAGAGACGGAGGAGCTGCTCGCGGCGCTGGACGCCACGGCGTTCATCTCATCGCCCATGTCCACTGAGGAGGACGAGGACGAAGAGGAAGATGGCGAGTACGACAACGAGAGCTTGTCCGGCGAGTTCAAGCTCGAGAGCAACGAGAACAATAGGTCCGCGACATCAAATGCAGTAGCAGCGACGGCGACAACACCGAAGAACGCGGCGACGACGACCGCTTCCGAAAGCACCAAGATAGTCGTCGCGGCTCCGAAAGCCGGTGGCGGTACGGGCAAAAAGCGCATTCGCTCGCGCGACCGCACCAAGGACGAGCTGATCGAGCTCCGAAGAAGCGTGGTCGAGATGGAGAAGCACCTGGTCACTTTGCGAAGGAACACGACGGTCATGGGCAAAGGCCGAGAGACGATCGCGAAGACCTGGGAGCACATTGCGAAGCGCCAGCTGCGCGACCGACAGCGCGCTGAGGCGGAGAACCAGAACCTCAAGGCGATGCTGCTCGGCCAACTCAGCCTCGCGGGACGCTTTGACCAGACATCGAACAAACGGCAGCTCGTAGCGCTTCCCGACATCCCGTTGTCTCCGTTCGAGACCCAGACGAAGCGAGCGCGCGTGGTGAGTGACAACAGCGACACAATGGAAGAGCTGATTGACGACCTTGACAGACTGTTCAGCAAAATGGAAAGCGTGTTCGAAGAATGCGAGATCGACCAGTGGCAAAACGAGACCAAGTCCTATGCGGAGGTAAAGACGAAAGTGGACAGCGACACGGGCGAGGACAGCTCGTACATTGAGCTCGTGGACGTGCGCATGATCCCATTCCGAGTCCAGGCGGTGGGCAACTACCTGTGGGAATCCATGAAGAGTTGGCACCACAAGAACAACGCGTACGCGTACCCTTGCCAAGACCGTCCAGAGGACACGTTTGCAGTCAGGTACCGGGTCAAGTCGAGTAGCGAAGGAGACAAGTACTCGGCCACGTTTAAGCTCGTGAAGCGGCGCTACATCAAGGACAACGAGCTCGTGGTGATCTGGCGGTCTCGCTCAGACGGCGAGAGCGATCTCTCAGGATACTACACGGACGAGATGGGGTGGGTCGCCGTCAGCCACGTGCCGCCCATGGACGAAACATCACAGCCTATGACCGCGCTGCGCGCGTGTCTGCACATCCATCCTCGGAAAACAGGCGACCTACCGCTGGCCATCGACGCCGAGATCCTTGGCGACAATGACGGCGGGGTCTCCATTGGCGAGGGCAGTAAAGGCAGCAATGAGAAGATTCTCGCAAACCTGGTCATGGGCAGTTTTGAAGACGACGTGAACTCGATCAACCAGACAATGGAGAATTTGTTGCTGGAAGACGCTCGAGGCGTGCTGAACCAGCAGCAGATCGACAAAGTGGAGAGCGGGATGGTGAAGACCATGCGTATACAGTTCGCTGCGTCGCTGTCATCCTCATCGTCCCCTGCGCCTTCGTCTTCCTCCCAGGAGTGATGAAACGGCATGAACGGTTGTGATGCTACTGTACCAATGTTCCAAGAATGATCTTTATGAATAACGAAAGAAACAAATGCGTTATCAAAAGTGTTCTGCCTCATAAGAGCAACACGATGCTGTTCAAGAATGTCACTAGTTTTCCCTCTAATACTGCACAAGAGACATCCATCCTCCCAACCACGTTAACATTTCGAAAATAGGTTGACACCTGCAGCTCGACAGTATATTAGGAGTTCACACACAGCAACAACTTAGCGAACTTGGGTTATCGATCCGTCAATCAGCACGCGCTGATCGCCGTCGTTCTGGTGGAAAGGCACTGGGGACATGAGTTGACTGCTCGTTCTCACCTTCACTTCATCCAGCAACTTGTTGTCCACACGTTGGTTGATGAACATCACGTCCTCTTCAAATGCGCACATCATGAGGTTCACGAGACGGTTCACTTTCGCATGGCCGACCTGGCCCACACCCCTTGGGACCACGTGCATGCACGACTGGATCGACGCGATCGGCGAGGTGATCGGGTTGTGGACCATGTTCACTTCGTTGATCACGACCCACCCGACCTTGTCAGCTGAGGCCCCGGTCAGCTCCTTCTCGCCGTCCGACTGGCACGCGTACACGATCACGGACCGGTCGGCTTCCGTATACCGCCGCACCGCGAGCTTGAAGTCCACGCTCTCGTTCTCTCCAAACGCCTTGTGGGTCACGCGGTAGT
>JALBZD010000210.1:0-46973 GCA_038050675.1 Globisporangium cylindrosporum | reverse complement strand
TGACACAGGCGAGCCGAAAGATGCGGCGGACCGTACACTTTTTCAAAAGTGTGCGCCTGCCGACCTACTTGGTCCGCTTGAGCCCGTCTTTTTTGCTGGGAAGGGTGCGCACGGCCTTTTCGCTCCGTCCCACGCTTGCGGCGATCTTCCTGTTGCTCTTGCCTTCGCCGTGGAGCGCGAGAATGAAGCCGATCTCCCTCTCGGTCAGCAGCTTGCCTCGCGGCGTTGCTTTATTGCGCGTTGGGTTCTCGAATGACGCGAGAATGCGCAAAAATGAGTGGGCTACGCAATGCGCCCGATTATTACCAAAATAGACCAGCATTTTTTTAAATTGCAAATTTTACCACGATGCGTCTATAGTTTTGGGTCAATCCAACCCCCGATTTTGTGGTTTGTTAGTATTTGATGATATTTGACAAGCCAAACGTCAAGCCACGAGTTGCTTCTTCTAATTTAATCCGCCTGCCCCAATGTCATTTTCGGAAAGTCTTCGAAGAAGTCAAAACTAAAAAATTGTGACTGCGTCTATAGTTTTGGGTCGCACTGTATCGAAGCTGAGGCTCTTCCAAGTGTAGCCGAGCATTGTTTTTTTACAGCTTTGTTCGGTATTTCTTCATCGATATGTCTTCATCGATTGTTTAATGCTTAGCAAATTGCAAGTTATTGTTGCTGTTCAGTTCGCTGTGCCGTACTGTAGTCCACGCGAGGAAGAGGAACGATGCATCCACCCCGCCCGTATGTTGCTTCTGACCCTGTCTTCAACTGTATGTAGCTTGCCTATCCGTCTAGTCAGTCAGTAGCTCATCCAGACTTGTCCTCGCCGGCAAGGTCGTGTGGCAGAATCCGGACTCGGGCAAGGGCTTTGTGCCATCGCATACGGTGCATTTGTGTACACTGATCCGCTGCTGATCACGAACCGCACCGCATAAACGAAGGTGAAAGTGGACAACTGCGTGAGCAAGTGTAGCTTCGGTCCGGTGTTCGTCGGCACGTGCTGTGGTCGAAAAGTGGCGATCAAGAAGATCCAACCAGATCTGAGCGACGCTCTGAGCCAGATCGAGCTGTTCCTGAAGGCAATCGCGCTCATGGCAATGATGGTGCATCCGCGGAGTGTAGAGATTGTCGGAGAGGGGCGGATGTGCTATTCAAACTTGGACATACCTGCTCACAAAGCCACCCTCACCCTCACCGCTTGAAGAAAAGCAAGCATGAACACGAAAAGTGGAAAAGTGGAAAATGGTGATCTACACGAAATTAAAACTGAACCCAAATATGCCCTAGAACACCAAGAAGACCTCGTACTGCTGACATCGCATTGTGCACTCGGCTTCAATCGCCTGTGTGTTGCGAACGCTCATCATCATCCCATCATCTCTTGCTTGCTGATTGTACAAAAGCCAAGTCGCGAGTTGACTGTCGGAGATGTCTGGTCTGGTCTGATCTCGAAGGCTCTTCCTCTCTCTCTCTCTCTCTCTCTCTCTCTCAACCAAGTTCCCGGTATTTATCTAAAGCGCTTCATGGAGATGTGGATCAGCGACTTGAGGCCGCGCAGCCAGTCCTTGTGCTGCGTCCAGTCCGACGCGGTCAGCGTCACGTAGATGCCCTGCGCCGAGCCAAAGTCGCGCTGCGCAAAGCATGCCACCATGTTGTGCAGCTGGGCCACGACATTCGGCGACAGGTCGCCAATGTTCAGCTTCGTGAACATCACGTCCTTCGCCTTCTGGATCTCCGGCATCTGCTTCTGTTCCATCTACAAATCACACAACAACAATTGAGTTAGAACACACAAGTCACTTTCCTAGCCTCCAGGGTCTTCCTAGATAGAGAGCGAGGACTCACCATGGTCAGCGGGAGCGTCTGCAGCTGCGCAAACAGCTCGTTGAACATGTTCACAATCGGGAGATCCTGCGGCTGCACGCTCTCCGTGCTGCCGGACGCCGTTTCGGCGTTGAACGTCTTCGCAGGCTGATTGCCGCTAGGGGAGAGCACCGCCGTGGTCGAATTGCCGTACTTCTGCGTGAGCTCCTTGTTGCCCACACTGCTGACGAAGCCGTCCTTCTTGTGCGATGCCATGTCCACCGACGGCTTCGAGATGCGAGACGACGCCAGCGACGTCGCAGCAGTGAGAGGATTCACGCCCGTGCCCTGTGGGACTGCAGATGGGTTCGCGTTAAACCCGACACCTGGTTGCTGTGGAGCGCCGTAGCCCGCCAAATTTGGAGCGCCCGTCGATGGAGGACCAGAGGAGAACTGGCCTGGTTGTTGTGGTCGACCACCAAATCCTGGCTGCGCTGGAGCTGCGTAACCTGGCTGCCGGGCACCTGGGAACACTCCAGGCTGCTGCTGGTTCGGGTATCCTGGCTGCTGCTGCCCTGGATACACAGGCTGGGCAACTGGAGCTGCCTGTCCTGGGTATGCCGGTTGTGGCTGGGCACCATAGCCTGGCTGCTGGGGGGTCTGGTACGCTGGCTGTTGCGGAGTCGGGTACCCTGGTTGTTGTGGAGCTTGGTAGCCAGGCTGTGGCTGACGACCTGGGTAGCCAGGGGATGGGACACGAGGCTGCTGCTGATAGCCTGGAGCCGCCGCTCCGTATCCGCCTGCCACAACTGGGGCTGGCGCTTGTACACCGTACTGAGCTCGATTGCCGTATCCCTGAACTTGCTGCTGGACAACTGGCTGCTGCTGTTGCTGGTGGTGGTGCTGCTGTTGTGGGACGTGGGCGTGCACTTGGACAACGTCGAACGGGAACGGTGGAGGTTGGTAGCCTGGAATTGGGGCGGCGTGGAAGATGCGGTCCTTCAAAATCGCGCAGCTCAGGTCTGGGAAACGAGCGTACTTCGCAGCAATGTCGAGTCGACCCTGCGCCGCCATCTGCGATGATTAAAACAACACAACACGGAAGTTAGTTAGACACATGCGAAGACCTAGTAACAAGAAGGGAGGGGTCATGCATTTGACTTACCAGAGAGGCGTACTCCGCAAAGCGGACAGCGACCGCATCACCCATGGACTGGTCTGGCTGATCCACCGCCTGAGAGAAGATCGACACCTTCTCCACCAAGCGCTGGAGCGCGAACGTGTGGCCAAACGCGCGCGACTCGAACTCGCTCTCCTTGACCCACGCGTTCACCGTCTTCTCGACATTCACGGCGCACATGAAGCAGAGCGTGGCAGAGTGCAAATCACCCGCTTCTTCCAGGCGAGTCGCCAGCTTGTCACAGAGCGACGGGAATTCTTCGCTCTTCGCGTACGTGCTCAGGATCGCGAGCGTCTCGCGCCACTCCTTCAGGTCCGACTGCTCCACAAGGTTGAAGAGTTCGTTCTTGATGATCGCCGAGACCACGCGCATCACGGGGCGAGTCTGGTGCGCGAAGAACGCGCGCTGCGTCTTCTCCCAGAGCTCCGGTCCGCCACAGGACGCCAACAGCAACGCGTCGGCAAACTGGTTGTAGTGCAGGCACGAGTTCACCGCGACTTCAAAGTTCCCCACGAGCAGCGCCTGCATCAGGATCGACTCGGACTGCTCCGTGTAGATCGGCGCCGGGACAGAGTCGAGGCGCTTGCTGGTATCGTCGGCAGCTGGGAGCGCGGCCGCGATCGAAGACACATCCGAGAGAGGGGAAGCTGGTGGCGCATCCGTGACGCCGTTTGCGTGGTACTCGGACGAAAACACGTCCTCAGCGCCAACGCCCTACATGATATCAGGAAAGAAGAGAGAAAGACATGGTTAGCCATTGCACGTCATCAATTACATATTGCAAGTAAACTAGGGCTCATGAACGTACGTCAATGCGCTGGTTGAGCAGCGCGGCGGTTGGGTCAAGCTGTGGAGGAGCCACGACGGCTTCTTGCGCAGCGACTGGGTTGAATCGTGCGTTCAGCGCGTTGATCTTCTCCGCGTCCAGTCCCAAGTGCAGCAGCAAGTGCTGGCGCGCGTCCTTCTCGAAGAGGATCTTCATGAAGCTCCACACGCTCTTCTCGTTCTCGTTGGCCGCGCTCACAATCTTGCGCTCGCAGTGGCCGTTAAAGTCCTTGGACTCGAGCGAGCGGTCCAACTCCTCAGCTTCCGCAACAAATGGGGCTTCGCTGACGATGCGGTGGAAGTGGACGAGGCGTCGGCGGTCCGTGTTTGGACCCGCAGGTTCCTTCGGGTTCGCGATCGTCACGAGTTTTCCGCCGAAGCCAAACGATGCACCCGCAGGTCGGCGGGTCCATTTCGGTGGACGGCACGCTGGGTTGCCGCCGCCCGAGAGTCCCCACACCTGCACTTTGCCATCCAAAGTGCACGTCGACGCCACCGCAGGGATCTTTGGCGACCACTGCACGTTCCAGCGGCGCTGACCAGCGCCACCGCCGAAGAACTGGTCCGAGCCCATCGCTGGTGCACCCATGCCGCCGTCCGCGGACGATGGGAACTCGTACAGCGACTTACGCGAGAAGAGATCCCACATGAGCGTCTTATTGTCCTTGGCGCACGACAACAGGAGACCCGGGTCGTTCGGGCACCACGAGAGCGAGAGTACACCAGCTGTGTGCTCGTGGAACTCGGCGAGAGGCGTCGAGGTCGAGTTTCGCAGATCCCAGAGCTTCACCACGGGACGCTGGTCGTCGCCCGACGCCGTCGCAATCTGTAGACCTTCGTTCGGGTTCCACGCAATCGCCGAGATCGTGCCGCGCTGAGGATCGCGCAGCTCGCACCACGGCTTCTTCTGCTTCAGATCCCAGATCACCACGGATCCGTTCTGCGAGCCCGTCGCCAAGATGTAGTTGACCTGCGTGTTCCATGCAACACTGCAGAGAGAAATACAGACAGACACAGGCACTTTAGTAGATTGCACCTCTCTTTCTTGTCGCTCACTCAGGTGATCAAACACGACGCCAAGTAAACGTACCTTGTGATTTCGTTGATCTGCTGCTGTGGCGCAGTTGGACCGCCTGGCGTGAACACGCCAGGGCTCGAGAGTTTCTCCAGCGACATAATATACACTTCGCCATCACTGCATCGCACGCAAACCAACACAAATCATCGTTAGCTCTTCGCTTGTAAGCAAATGTCATGTCTTCAGACAACAAGAGCACGGCAATACAAACCTGCCACCAGATGCCAGCAGGTGCGAGCTGTCTTCGTGCGGGTTGAACTGCAGCGCGTTCACGGCTCCTTTGTGTCGGGTGATGCGTCCGATCTCCGGCGACACGTCGGTCGGCGCGCCCGCAGTGCCCTGGTCGATCAGCGCCTTGGGGTTCCAGAGCGAGACCGAGCCGTCGGCCATACCTCCGGCCACGAGACCGTACGGCAGCGTGTCATGGTGGCGCGCGATGTCCCGCCACGCGAGCGACGTGAAGCGCGACGGGGTCTTGATGGAGCCGAGTGTGACCATGTCCGTGAGCGGGTCGCTGAAATCCATGGACACGAGCTTGAACTCGCCGCCGCTGTGCTCGAAGCCCACACCGCCGTCACCCTTGGCGCCGAGCGCGAGCAGCTCCGCGCGGCGCTTTACGGGGCTCCAGGCCACCGCCGCGTTCGCCTGGATCTCTTTCAGGAGTGGCATGTTGCTGTTGTTGCTGTGCTGTCGTCACGTAGATGGATGCAAAAGCGATGAGGCTGATTGATACACAGAGCTCTCTCTCTCTCTCGTCTTCTTCTTCTTCTTCTTCTTCTTCCTTCCGCCGAGGCCTCTTCCGCGTCTGACCTTTAGGAGGGGGGGGATTTGATTTTGCGCCTTTGGCTTTGGACACACTTGAAAACAAAAAGAGATCCGCGCTTTTGCTTGCTTTGTTTGCCTTGTTGTGACTTGTGTGCTGTTTGAGCGAGTTTGAGTTGTTGCTCGCCCCTCCGCACGATGCATTTCAGCCAATGATAAAATAATTTGATCTTTAAAGCCAATGAAAAGGTTCCAAACCACGATTTCGAGCCAATCCGAGCCTGCCACACGCCTGCACGTCAAAGCAGCACACAAACAAACAAGCCACCATAGCTTGCTGAACTTCGAGCAACTTCACTTACCCAAAAAGATTGGCAGCGTACCGTAAGTATGTCGCTAAATGCGGATTGCTTTATTGTCCAAGTTGGCCTTTCTTCCACACTTCTTTCCAGGTAGACAATGCAGATTTTAGCATTGACGCATAGGTAGTCAATACGCAATAGCATTGCTTTTTTGGCGGGAGACTTTTGTCTTTTTTGCACTTTGCTGAGCCAAGTGATTGGGATTGTGAAGACGAAGACGAGAGCTCCAGTGTCTCGTCGTTGCCATCGACCATTTCTGCTACAAGTGACTATCTCGCTCTCTTGCTGCTGCTGCTGCTACATACGCATACTACAGGAGCAGACCACGCCACCACCGCCACAGACGCCATGCGCCAGCGCAAGCTCTACGATCAGCTATCGTGCTTCGTATGCCCAGACGCGCTCACGAACGCCGAGTGCGTCGCGCTCGAGTGCTGCCTGCGCGACGGCGGTGCGACGATCGTCACGGACCTCGACGCGTCCTCAAACACGACGCACATCATCTGCCACCTGACGCAGTACGAGCGCTTCCTCCCGCAGCGCAACGAGCGCTTCATCGCGATCGTGCGTCCCGAGTGGGTGTTCAAGACGTTCCTGCTGCAGACGCTGGTATCGGTGGACCGCTTCAGCGCCAACCCGGCGCTGATTTTCTCGTCGCTGGTGATTGCAGCCGGACCGATCGACAAGGATCCGCGGAAAGTGATCGACGGGCTCATCTCGCACTTTGGCGGGCAGATCGTCGAGAACGAGAGCAACAGCATCGGTGCGACGCACATCCTGTCGCTGGACGAGCCATCGCAGTGCGACGAGCCCGCGCACCACCAGTGGTTCCACTTGAGCTACACAGAGAACGACGTGCTTCGCAACGTGCAGACGTGGAAGAAGTGGCTTTTGGACCGTCCGATCTCGCTGGAGTTTGCGCTGCCGAGCTGCGTCGTGGCGTATTTGGGCAAAGTGACGGGGCTCTCGGAGCAGCATCACGTGAACTACAGTTGGATCGAGGACTGCGTTCGGCGCAAAACGCGCGTTCCCGAAGGCGCCTTTTCCGTCAAGAGCACGGACGTGATAGCCAAGAAAGCGCCGAACTGGAAGACGCGTCCAGAGATCCAGATCGAAGACATCGGACTCACCCAGTGTACGCGAGTGTACCAGTCGTTAAAGGCGGACGCTGGTGGCGTCGAGCTCACGCTAGCTCGAAGATCTTCCGCAGAGGTGCGTGTCATGGTGTGGTAGTGTATATGTCTGTGTTATTGTTCATAGGCTCACAGCTCGCATTGTCTCGCTTGTTATTGCTGCAAACTCGGAGCAGCGAACCAGCGCACTGCAGGCGGCGCTCGGCGGCGCGATTGTGCTCTTAGCGCAGCACATTCCGCCCGTGCTGAAAGAGCGAATCTCCGACGTGCTGAAAACCGCAAAGGCGAAAGTAGCGAACGTGCCGCTCGGCGACTCGTACCAGGACATTGTGAAGAAAGTGGTGGCGAACACGTCGTTCGTGGTCTGCAGATACCAGGCGGGCTTTGAATACGAAGAGGCGGTGCGGCAGAACAAGCGCGTCGTGAGCATCTACTGGGTACTCGCTGGGCACTCGGCATACGACGGTACGGAATTTGGTTTGTTCTTCAAACTCGCTACCAAGTGCTTCGGTTAATACTGACACTATGATGAATGGGTGCATCTATAGATAAGCAAACTGCGTTCCAGGAAGCCATTAGTCGTCCCGTGAAGTCGTTCGGCGGGATCACGGGCATGCAGGGGTTCGTCATCACGCTCTCCGGGTACAGCAGCCGCACGACGCCCACGCGCGAGGACATCCAGATCGCGATCCACGCGACCGGCGCGTGCATGCTCCCCGTGCTGTCGCGCACCCACTCGACGCATTTACTGTGCTTCGAAGCCAAGGGCGAGAAGTTCAAGAAAGCGCAGAGCTGGCGCTTTGAGAACATTGTGGGCCATCAGGTATGTACACTGAGTGAGGCAGAGTATGAGATTCACAGCTCTGATATTGAGCTCGTATTGACGCTGTGCGTCGTGTATTGTTTTGTGCTGCTTCATAGTGGCTCTTCCAGTGCCTTTCGAAGTGGGAGCACGTGCCAGAGGACGAGTTCCGCTTCAAGCTGCCGAAGCTCGTTGACACAACTGGCAATCCGAGCGAGCAAGCAGCAGCAGTAGCAGATGAAACGAAGAATTCGGAGCAGGCGACTGGCAGGAAAGCAGTGACGCCACTCCCTTCTGCGACCCCAAATTCAAAGCTCGGCGGTGGGCGATTCGACGTGGACGACATCTTGACCGAACTGAATGAGACCACGCCCGTCACCAAAGAGGGCGAGAGTGCCGCTGGTGAGAAAGCTCAAGAGCCGAAAGACGTGGCGTGCAAACTCTTTGACACGCCGTCCGCTGAGGCCAAAGCGCAGGGGAAAACGGAGGCTGACGACAGTGAAGGTGTCGAGAAGGAGAAAGCGACAGCAACGACGAAGAAGAGCGCGAAGAGAAACTCGGTCGACCTCCCAGAGAACTTTGAACTGCGCATTGGCAAGAAGAGAGGCGCTGTTACTGCTACTACTGCTACTGACGCGGCTACTACGTCGGATGTCCCGATGGAGCCTGATAACGAGGACGACGTGGACGATCAAATGGACGTGGACGCCACGGTCGTAAGTGCGGAAAAGCCGAAAGCGAACTCGAAAGCAGCGAAGAGTGCCAGTGCAAAAAAGAAAGAAACGACAAAAGCAGCAGCGAAGAAAGCGTCCGCATCACTTATGCAGGCATCCAGTGATGCGCTTGAAGCGTTAAGTGGTGGTGCCAAGAGGGTACTGAGAACTCCTCTATTACACAACCCGTTCATATAACCAGGAGACTGCTAACCTTCGTGATTGTTATGCTGCTGGGTGGTACTGTTGCAGGCAACATCGACAGCTACAAGCGCAAAGAGGAAGCGAGGGCAATCTCCTCATGAGAACGCCAATGACTCGGCCGACAACAGTGTCAGCGAGAGTGACAAAACAACGGACGAGACGCCTGATACCTCAATAGCTACCGTTACAGCAACATCAACAAAGAGCAAGAAAGCAAAGGTGTCAGCTACTACTCCAGCACCTGCAGCCTCGTCCTCGAAAGCAAAGAAAGAAGAATCTGCTGCTGCGAAGAGAGCGTCAGTTTCTAAAGCAGTGACAGTACCACCAACAGCAGCAGCAGGAGCAGCAAAGGAAGAATCAAAGAAGAAAGCAACAGGCAGCAGCAGCAACGCGAGCGATTTCGTATTCCTGCTCACTGGTAGTCGCGAGGAGTCGGCGATCAACGAGTCGATCATCGCTGCGCTGGGCGGCAAGGCGAGCCAGACAGGACGCAAGTTCGATCACTCGAGCACGCACATCATCTGCAGCGAGCTGAAGCGCACCGAGAAGTTTGTCGCGGGCTGCGCAGGCGGCAAGGTGCGTCCATTTTGAACAATTCCCGGTGCAGGTTGTGAAGCTCGAGCTGTCTGTTGACGACGCTAATGATTTTGTTTGTACGTTACCTGTGTGAATGTAATATTGTAGTGGATCCTTAAACCGTCGTACCTTGAGGCGAGCTCCGCTGCCGGCCGCTTTGTGGACGAAGCACCGCACGAATGGGGAGCGATCGAGGGCGACTCGGAGTTCATGGACCCGCGCATCTGGCCGCAGGCGCCAGCGTTCTGGCGGAAAGCGCGCGCAGAGGGGAAACCCGGCGCGTTCGCTGGCTGGCGCTTCCTCGTGCACCCCAAGTGTGTGCCGCCACCGGACATGTGTGAGCGCATCATCGAAGCGAGCGACGGACTTGTCGTGGCGCTGACGAAGACGCTGAACCTCGCGGAGACAGTCGGGAGTGCTGCGAGCGATAAAAAGCCGCTGCTAGCGCTCGTGCCAAGCGACCTGCCGACGCGCGACGCGTGGCTGAAAAAGTTTAACGCGCAAAAGATCGACGCGATCAATGCGAGTTTTTTGATCGACTACGTCACGAAGGACCAGTCGAAGCGGCCGACGCCCGAAGACTATCGCATGTAGGTTGGGGAAAGATTGCAAGAGAGAAAGAAAGAAAGAAAGAAAGGGAGAGAGAGAGAGAGAGAGAGAGAGAGAATGAGGGTGAAGGTATGGAATTTTGTTTTCGTTTCCGGTTCTTGTTTGTGGCGTGTGTTGAAAATCAATTGCATCACGTCACCTGTTACTGCAGCTTGTTGATGAACCTGCCGAACAGGTGTATGTGTGTGTTGCGTGATACTGCTGCTCTTGGTTGGGTCTACTGTTCAATGAGATCGGCGTCATTTTTGTAGATCTAACACAGTAACAACGGGGTTGATAGCAAAGAGAGGTATTTCGACCAGTGGGTGAGTACACATTGCATGTGAGCGAGTGAGTGATGACTGCATGTCATGGCATTGCGAAGCTATTCAAAGGAAACACTTACGATGGAGAAGTTCTGGTACCCGCCCGTGAGTACGCGCACCTCGGGCTTCTTCTCTTCGTCCGCGAGCACGACTGCCATGCGCGAGAGGAAGCGCTTGGCGCAGGATGGTCCGCGCACCTGACTGAGCATGCAGTGGAACACGATCAGCTCTTCGTCCTTGTACTTCTCCACGAGCGTGTCCACGTCGTCGTCGTCGATGAAGTTGTCCTCCGGCAGGTTTACGGCCGAGCGGATGTGGCCGCCGGCAAAGTCCGAATCGCGCACGTCGATGATAAGCGGACGCGGCGCGGACGGCGAGCGCAGCGTCTCGGCCAGCTGCGTCGCGCTAATGCGCTCAAAGAGGCGCACGAAGGACATGATCGGCGGAGGATGGCGTGGTGGTGGTGCTGTGCTTTTTTACTTTGGGAAGCTGATTGGGAAGTGATTTTGAGTAGATTGAGGGAAATGAGCCGTAGCTAGTGGATAAAATTCGACTAGAAACATATTTGATTGGCTAAAATGATAGATGAACTTCACTGAATGCCATCCAGGCAGTTTCGACTTTTCTTTTGACAAGCCAAACAGCAATTAGCACTGCTGGCTGGACTGTGGCCGCCATGCTACAACGCTCTCTTCAGCGGCAGATCCGAGCCGCATCTGCGCTCCATGCAGCAACGCAGAGGCACTGCTCAGCAGCCTTCTGCCTGCATCTACATCGTGCGACCTGCTCGTTCAGCAGTGGCACTGCACTATCTCTGCTGTAGCGGTCGCTGAAGACTTGGTGCTCCGCCAGGCGCACTGCGCTGCCAGAAGGACTCGTCGCTGCGGTCGCTTGCCACCCGCGTGCTTGCATGCGAACTCGTCACAGTCAAGGCCACCAAGAAGACCCCTGAAGAGCGCTTCTACGAAGTGGAGCTCTATGACACCGTGCTCTTCCCCGAGGGTGGCGGTCAGCCCTGGGACACCGGCAAGATCAACGACGCGCTGACACGACGACGTGGTCCATGGGCGAAGAGCGCAACAACGTGGAGTTTGTGTATTCGCCAAACTCAGAGACTGCGTGAAGCGGCAACAAGCTAATTTCAAAGGATATTTTGCTCAAGATCCAGGAAGAAGCGAGCGCCGTGATCCTGGATGCGCTGCCCATGACTCCGATCTTCGCGACGCTGGGCTCTTCGGAATGGAACCAGATCGCTGCGAAGTTCAGTGCGGGTAAGATGCCCGAAGCGATGCGTATCATGAACATCCAGGAGATCGAGGACAACCCTTGCTGCGGGGTGCACGTGCAGAACCTCGCGCAGCAGCAGGTGAGTTCAAACCAAGCTGTATCCTCTGGGTTTGCACCCATATCATCAGAATCTATGTACTGGCGAATGGCAACTCTAACTATGCACACCGTGAACTATGACAGTCTGTGCGCATTCCGAATGTCGAATCGGCCGGTGCGGAGGTAACGCACATATGGTTCGTGGCTGGGAACCGTGACAACCGAGAGTTATCGTGCATGTAAGTTGTCAAGCATGCGAGTGTTCTGTAGGATCGCACAGTTTCACCAAGCCTTTGTGTGAATGCTCATGTGTCTGCCTTCGTAGGTTCCAACGGGAGCAAGCGCTGACGAAGCTCCTTGCGTGCGCGCCAGAGCAGCACACCGATTGTACTGAAAAGTTACTGTAAACCTACAAGTCGAGGCTAAAGGAAATCAAGCCGTTGCAAAGCAAGCTTGCCTCGTTGATCGCGATCGACCTGATCGCGCAGAGTGAGAAACAGCAACAGCAACAGCAGCACCAGGAGGAAGGAGCGATTGTCCCAGTTGTCTGCTACCACCAGACGGAGACCTGGCATTCCTACAGGCGATCGTGAAGCAACTGGGCGATGCGAAAGAGCAGACGGTGTTTGTGTTGGTGGCAAGCAATTCTGATACTAGCGATGGCGCGTTCGTTCTCGCCGGCCCCGAGATGCTCATCATGCAGCACAGCAGAGACACCGTGCAGGCGATCGAAGGTAAAAGCGGCGGCGGGAATAACGGGATCTTCCAGGGCAAAGCCACCAGACTGAGGGAGCTGCAGAGCCTCATCGCAAAGCTTCAAGAGCTCCTGCTGTCCGAGGCGAGGGCGTGACATGGTGCTGCTCATGGCTGACAAATGAATGACCAAGTGTACAAGTTGAAGTTGGGAGGTGTCCACTTCAAGTGTGTTCAGTTTGAAAGGGTTCCATAAAACGCTGCATCAAAGATACGAAACTCGGTGCTGGCTCCATGGCTCCATGGCCCATACCCTCGAGTGCGAATGCTTGGATGAAGGTTCCAATTAGAGGGCAGGCGTGATGAAATGAATGGCCCTCCGCCACGGCGCAGTCAGTCTTTGTTAGATCATGGATCCCGTTGTAAACAGGGGCTGTTACCAGCCATCCAGCCCTCGCATCTGTCCCTCTCCACATCCCAATCCCATTATCATCCGTATCGCCTCCTATTTTGTCACAGCTCTCCGGTTCTCTGTTCGCCAGCACTCGCGCGTCACATTTTACACCGATTCTATTGGCTTAAAATAATTTGAATACAGATTTAATTGGTCAAAATCATGAGACGCTGAGTTTTTTTGCACCAACTTGAACCTGGTTTCTGTCCCCGCCCTTAATAGAGGACTGTAAAGAGCTCCTCTTCCAAACAGCGGCGACGAATAATCGCTCGCCAAGAGATCATTCGCCCGGACTCCAAGCCACAAGCAAGCTAGAAGCTCATCTCGGTACTTAGCTTCTGCTCATTGCCACTCTCGCTCCTTGTAGCGACCAACCCTCTCTACATCAGACACCAGCCAGCATGTTCAGCCGCTCAGTTGTCCGCGCTGCGGTCCAGCAGCAGACGCGCGCCTTCGCCGTGCTCACGAAGGAGAACATCAACCCGCGCGTGCTGCACGCCGAGTACGCCGTGCGCGGCCCGCTCGTACTGCGCTCGGTTGAGTACACCAAGCGCCTCAAGAACGGCGATAAGTCGCTGCCGTTCGACAAGGTCATCCCGTGCAACATCGGCAACCCGCTGATCCTCAAGCAAGAGCCGCTCGAGTTCCACCGCCAGGTGCTCGCGCTTGTGAACGTGCCCGGGCTCGTGGACGCCCCCGAGGTGAAGGCACTCTTCCAGCCAGATGCGATCGCGCGCGCCAAGTTTTACTTGGACAACATCCCAGGCGGCACTGGCGCCTACGGCCACAGCAAGGGATCGGAGTGCGTGCGTGTTGAGGTCGCCAACTTCCTCGAGCGCCGCGACGGATACCCTGCAGACCCAGAGGACATCTTCCTCACGGATGGCGCGAGTCCAGCGGTGCAGAACACGCTC
Organism: Globisporangium cylindrosporum; assembly: GCA_038050675.1. Classification (NCBI taxonomy): domain Eukaryota; phylum Oomycota; class Peronosporomycetes; order Pythiales; family Pythiaceae; genus Globisporangium; species Globisporangium cylindrosporum. The sequence continues at coordinate 33,240 of JALBZD010000210.1, read as the reverse complement.
TTGGCGCTGATCCGCGACTCGAACGACGCGATCTTGGCGCCGATCCCGCAGTACCCGCTGTACTCCGCTGCGATTGCGCTCAACGGCGGCACGCTGACCGGCTACTACTTGGACGAGAGCAAGACCTGGGCGTCGACAGTGCAGGAGCTCACGCGCGCCACGAATGAGGCGCGAAGCCAGGGAAAGATTGTGCGCGCTGTCGCTGTGATCAACCCGGGCAACCCGACGGGCCAGTGCCTCACGACGGAGAACATCCAGGAGATCATCAAGTTTGCGCAGAAGGAGGGTGTCGTGATCCTCGCCGACGAAGTGTACCAGGAGAACGTGTACGCGGCTGGCAAGAAGTTCGTATCGTTCCGCAAGGTGCTCAAGGACATGGGTCCGTCGTACAACAACGTGGAGCTCATCTCGTTCCACTCGACTTCGAAGGGCTTCACTGGCGAGTGCGGTCGCCGCGGCGGCTACATGGAGCTCGTGAACATCAGCGAGTGCGCCAAGGACCAGTTCTACAAGCTCATGTCGGTGAACCTGTGCTCGAACATTGAGGGCCAGCTGATGGTCGGCATGATGACCAACCCACCGAAAGAGGGCGACGCGTCGTACGCGCGCTACGCGCAGCAGCGAGACACGACGCTGAACTCGCTGAAGCGCCGCGCTGTGAAGCTCGTCAAGGCGTTCAATGAGCTCGAGGGCGTGACCTGTAACGAGACCGAAGGCGCGATGTACACGTTCCCGCAGATCACACTGCCGATCAAGGCTGTGCAGGCCGCCGAGAAGGCCGGCCTCGCGCCAGACGCGTTCTACTGCATGGAGATGCTCGACACCACGGGCATCATCGTCGTACCAGGCTCGGGCTTCGGCCAGGAGGAAGGCACGTGGCACTTCCGCTCGACCATCCTGCCACCAGAAGAGGACATCGACGAGGTGATCGAGAAGACCGCCACGTTTCACGCTGCGTTCATGAACAAGTACAGATAAGCTGGTCAGCCACGGTAGGGCAAGTAAGTAAAACAGTCATAAACAAAATGGACGAAATTCAAGAAACCCTGTCCTAGATCTGTGTGTGTCCTTCTGGTTGCGTTTGATTGTAATACGGAGTGGAATTGTGAGGCTCGGGTCTACCGTCTTACACTTGTCGGCGCGGTGGCTTTGGACTTGAAGCTGCTGGTGGCGGCGGTGCTGCTGCTAATGCTGCTGTCTATTGTTCCTAATCTGCTCTTGTTGCCGCTCGCCCCCAGCCCAGAAGCACTCCCGTTGCTGGTAGTCATGACTGTGCTGGACGACATGCTCCCAATCGAGCCGCTGCCTATCGAGCCGCTGCTGCCAGGCTTCGTCCCTGTCGACGGACTATTCTCCCTCTTCGCTGGCGCTGTGGGTCGGATGATCGGGATCTTGGTCATCGCACCTGTGTCTTTCGGCAACCCTGTACCGCTTCGGATCGATGCCGCCGTGGTCTTGCTTGTTGTGGTGGTCAGTTTGCCCGTGGAGCCCATCACTTTGATCGCTTGAGGCATTTTCGCATTCATAGGACGCACGGGAGCGCAGTTTGGTAGTGTTGTAAGTGGCGGACTGGGTTTGCTCGGCGTCTTCGGTGCACTCTTGCCTCTGTTTGGGTCTATCTTGCTCGACATCCCGATTGTCAGCGCGCTGCTTCCAGCACCTCCCATGCCGATACTGCTCATCATGCTGCTGCTACTTCCTCCAATTCCGCTGCTGCTCGTCCCAATTCCTCGGCCTGTGTCTTTTCCCTGCGTCCTTGTGAGCTTATTCACGAGGTCCAGCGATTTGACGCGAGCTCGGCGCACAACCTGACCGTCCTTTCCCACCACCAGTGTGTACTCGAGCATGCTCGACCATTTGGAGTCTGCAGACGAGTCTTCGTGATCAGAGACCAAGCCGAGGTTCTCCTCTTCGCTCACCTTGCGCTTGTCATTCGAGTCTTCCTGCGGTCGTCGGTGCTGCTGTCCAAGCTCGGAAATCTCGATTGCGGCTTTTGCATCGAGGATCGCGTTTGCGACGTCACGGTCCGTGTCTGTTGTCGCGTCTTCCAGGAACTGCCGAATGCGCTCCAGCATCTTGTCATCGCTCAAGTGTGTGAGCACATCTCTCCACTGCGGCACAACCGTCGCGGCTTTGAAGCGCACGTTCGGGATCGGGTCTTCCAGCAGATCTATCGCAATGTCGAGAAAGTTCAATCTGCAGTACTGCCGACTATTCACTTCGAGCGCAAACACACACGCATCCAGGTACAAAATGCGTCTCCAGTAGCTCTTTGAATGACCGAATTCATTCCGGATCTTGCTCAGCAACGAGTAACGATGGCTAGAGATGTCGTTCTTGCGGATGCATTTGATCAACACCTGCATCGCCAGTAGCTGCACGGGGCGTGCACCGTCCTCGATCAGGTCGAGTATGATGGGGATCACCATCTCGTACATCTGCATCGAGGAGCAGAACGACGGGAAACTCTGCAGCGTTTCGACGAAAGCGACTTGGTCACGATTTCGACTCGCTGGCAGGATGCTGTGGAACTGGATGGTCGATTTGATGACAGCGTCAAGCACTGCAGCCTGCGCGGGCATAGGACGCATCGATTAACTCAAAGTCAGTAGGTTGTTCGCTACTAAAAGTATCATGAAGGGGTAACGTACCTTCGCATCCTCGTCGCCTGCTCCAAACATCGAGTTCATGATCTGCGGGACTCGAGAGATTGTCATTCCTTGCACACTTGGAGCTTCATCCTTCAGAAGGGTGATAAGCAGTGGTTTGAGGTATCGCTGCGCACGCTGCTGACCTAGTAGCAACACGATCTCGTGGATCCCCGCAGCGACATGATATCGGACCTGAAATGATGGTAAGAGTCAGTTAACTCTGATGATGCTACGGCTATTGCCTCAAAGCAAGCCACACACCTTTTCAACTGGGTCGTTGCAGAGCTTGACGAGCAAGTCATCCATGAGCAGCGGGACGTAGGATCCTCCGAACGCTTTCACAATCGCGGGGAAGTTGTACGCGCAGTACTGTCGAATCTGGATGTCGTCTTTGGAGCAGAGCTTCGCGTAACTTTGAAGAAAGACTGGCACGTTGTCACTCCCGAGGTTATTCAGTGCGGCAAGCTTCGTGACGAGATTGCCATACTGCTCAGCCATGGACAGCACCAAGTAATCGGGATGCGATTCCACCATGTTCAGGAACTCGGGGATCACGCGTTTTGTCCTTTCCGCTGGTGGGAAAAAGTCAAGCAGTGACAAAAGCGCGAGGAAAGCGGTTTGCTTCACCTGAGCAAGGACAAATTGGTGGTACATATGGTCAATACACGACGATGGTGCTATATGTACCAGCGTTGATAGTGCATACCTGCTCCTCTTCATCTTGAAGCAGCTCAAGCAGTTCGGGTAGCAGCTCCGAACAAGCTTTTTCCTCCCTGCCATTGCCAAAGGCGAACAGAGTCAACAATTTTCTATCAACAACTTCCGAGCACTTGAAAATGGAACACAGATTGCTCACCCGACAGCGCGTGCTAAGGCGTCCAGCTGGACGCACATGCACTTCCGTACTTCTGCGTCCGTGTCTTGGCAGAGCGCCATCATCTAGTGGTGTGTTGGTTGAAAGGTTTGGTCAAGCCAGTATCATAACACAGCTGACCATACTTTGAAATAAAAGTACCTTTTGGAAGAAAAGCCCTTCAATATCCTGCGGTGACAGCATGTTTTGCGCAGTGACCGCTCCAAGGAGGAGACAGCAAATCAAGCGCGAGCCTGGAGGCTGAGAGACATCGCCTTTGTCGATCGCAACTCGAAGAATCTGTTACAGGGGCAGAAGAGTGGCATTGTTTGGTGAAAGACTTTTGACAAACGCATTAAAGGGAAGGAACATTACTTCTCTCCTCACCTGGGTCTTCTTCAGCGCTCCACCTAAACGTGACAGCGACGCGATCACTGCGAAGCTCGCCGCTTCAGCGTAGTCTTTCTGCTGGATGTCCGTGACCATGTCAAGTGTCAAAGGAACCAATAGCTTCACGATTTGCTCGTCCGACAGCAGAAAGATCGCGTCCTTCTTCTCTTCACGACAGGCATCCACCTGCTGCACGTACTCGTCGTGAAAAGAAACGATCGGAAAGCTCAGTACTTTCCCGTCCACTGTGGCGCACGCCAGGCTCGTGATGCCATTGAAGATCTCCAGAAGCACCGCAGAGTTGTTGTGCACATCAGACTCGCATTTCTGCCACGCGACCTAGCGAAAGTCCAAGTGTTAACACGACATCAAAGAAACTTGGAAACCGAAGGTCGTATATCAAAGACGTTACCTTGATGCAGTCGAGGACGAGAACCAGATTGCTCTTCGAGTTGTTGCTCGACAGGATTTTCGGCAGCGACGACAACACGCTGATCTTCTGCTTGTCCAGACCGGTTTTCAGGAGCTGCTCAGCGCGCTCCATCTCGGGCAGATCTTCGCTCACATTCAGCTTTTCCAGATCCGAGAGAGACTGAAATCACAAAGCCAACAGTACACAGAATTCGTCTTAACGCACCGTCGCGATCATGCACCAACGCAACCAATTCCTATTACATACCAGCGTGTCTTCTCGCTCGAAGCATTCCGCTTCACGCTCGTTGAAGAAGCCCAGCTCCTCCATCTTACGGTAAGTGCCAGAGAGATGCTCAACGTAGATGACCAGCGCAGTCCTTCTTGCTTCATTCCCCGGCGGCAGAGCAGCGCGCGACCTCGACCAAATGCGCGTCCAGCGTCACGGAGTTGCTGCTCTTCTTTTTTGAACAACGAATGCTCACACGCGCTGCAGCGGAGTCTATAAATTGCCCAGACGCGTCGCCGCTCTTTTATCTTTAGAGCACTCTCGCGTTGCTGCTTCTGCTCCGACTTCATCCATCCACGCGCGCCTGTCAAGCAGCAAATAAATGCGATTGAAGCCTGCGCCCGTCTTACCCGCCCTGACTTGAAACGACCTCTGTGTTGGTTGTCACAAATAGACTCTCTCGTGCTGCCGAGAATAGTTGCCCACTAAAAGCTCATGCGAACCAGCCTCATGTGGCAGCTCGTTGACGCTATTTTGTACCTCATGGATGCATGCGCCTGCCAAGTCCATTGATCGCCTAAAAATCTGCGAGGCGCAAAACTTGGCAGGCTGAAAGCCATGCGTTGAATTGAATTCCTCGGTCACCGATCATTGTGCTTCAGCCCGCCTGCCCGTACGTTGAGCCGCGGCAGCGGGTATAGACGCAGTTGCGTTCATCACGTCCAGATATTTCTGCCAGATGAATGCGACTTCCTTGTCTTTCCCACGCACGACTTGGTCGACTCGCCTTTGCTCGGTCTCGCGCTGCAACTCGCTGAGCAGAAGCTCTTCTCGAAGCCGGCGGGTCTCGCGCAGCAGGAGCCTCTCGTTCACTTGGGCTTTCTCGAGCGCATTCGTTGCTTTGCTCAGCTTCTCTCGGAGATGTACCACCTGCTTTTGTTTTTCAATTTGTTGCGCCGCTAGGTCCGATTTCCAGACAACTTGATCTGCTTGCGCCTGACGCTTGTCGTCCTGCACTTGGACTGCGATCTTACGCAGTGTTTCTAGCTCCTGCTCAAGCCTATGTACGTGCTGCTGGAGCTTGGTGTTTCTTGCTTGCCAGAGCTGCTCGCTCTGAGTTTCTACTCGCTTGGCGTCACGTACGCTCTGCATGAGCTCTGTTTCTTTTGTGCTCTGTGCATCTATCCGCTGCTTAAGCTCGCCAACCGTGCGAAGAGCGCGCTTCATTTTTGCTTTCCACGTCTTGATCTCTTGCTTTAGCTCGTCGTTCGCTTTTTGGAGCGTATCGTTGAGCCTTGAAAAATCGCTCAGTTGATCATTAGCGCGCAGGAACTCCTGCTCCCAATGGAATCGCTCGTTGTCTTTCCCTTCCAGCACTTTGCGTATCGTAGTGTTCTCCTGCGTGAGGCCGTGGAGCTGCATCTCCTTGGTCAGCAGCGTCTTCTTGGCCTCAGAAACCTGGTGCTCCAGACGCTCCACCTGCATCATAGCGTTGCTAAAGAGCGTCATGCGGCGCTCGAGCTCCTCAGTCGTCTGCTCCAAACCCTCGGTGAGCGCCGCGATCTTGCTCTGCAGCAACTCGTTCTTCGCCTCGTTAGCAGCCAGCTGCTCGCGCAAGAAGCGCAACTCGCGCACGAACTGAAGTTGAAGTTGCTGCTCTTCTTCTTCGTCGTCGTCGTCTCTATCTCTTGGGCTATTTTCTTCTCGACTGTCACCACGATCCCGATGCTGATCAGCACATATTCATTCACACACGCAATCGCCGTATGCACACAAATCAGCATTATCTCCCGGCAGAGAGTGTGTGGCAATGCATTCATCATGCGTCTGTCCGTATGCACCACGCACCCAAATGTGTTTGCGCGAGCGTGCTTCATGCTCCTCTTCCTCACCTGCTGCCCATGAAGCGCCGTCGCCATTGTCGCTGTCGTCCATACTCAGCAGCATCCGTGCAGCTGGCGCAAATATTGACAGCAGCAGCGCCCCTGTCCGCCCTTCTCCAGCAGTCGCATCCTCTGCAAGCGAAGCCAAAATGTGCCACATTTTGCCACGTCCGCCCGTTCGCGTGCGCTGACTGGCCAGCTTCAACTGGCAACATGTGCCGCAACAGATTAATCTGATTTCGGAATTAATTGGCTCTTGATGCCAGCAGGCAAAGCGGATGGCTTCACACTCGTAATGGCGCTTCTTCTGGTGTCAAATGCTCCATAAGCATGAGTTGTGACGACGACCAGGGGGCTCGCTCACTTCTCATTTCGCCGTCTATCACACAGCACAGACCCCGCCAAGCTCTTCTACTGCACCATGTCGACCCATGAAGCCCCTGCCGCCACCCCAATTGTCGCTGAGCAAGACCCGTTCGTGCGCATCGTACCGACACAACTAGCAGACACGCTGCGCAACACGTCCGAGAAGTCCCGCCCGCTCATCATCGACGTGCGCGGCGACGAGTACAAGGACGGCCACATCGCGTCCGCCGTGAACCACCCGGAACCCAGCTTCCGCGACAACGCACAGGTCGACGCGCTCGTGGACAAGTACAAGAACGAGGAGACGATCGTGTTCCACTGTCAGATGAGTCAAGTGCGCGGCCCGTTTTGCGCCAAGCGCTTCGCCTCGCGTCTTCAAGTGCTGCTCGCGAACGAGGAAAAGAAGCCAAACGTGCAGGTGCTCACGGGCGGCTACAAGGACTTTTCGGAGCAGTTCAAGGACGACGCCGAGCTGCTCGAGAAGGAGCCGTCCGCATCCGAATAGCTACAGCATGTTGTGTTGGTTCCTGCAAGTTCATCGGAAGCCCTCATAACGCGTCCATACATTTTAGGAACATCAATGTGCATCTCTTCGTTCTCCATGGTCGGTGCCAGTATGGACAACCACCACCAATATACGCTAACCTGAAGCCAAAATAATAATGGAGAATGAACAGAATGGAGAATACAAAGCTGTTCTGTTTATTTATGTTGCGTATTTGCATGTAGATGATGCATGTGCTACTGGTTGGCGGTTCTGCTAGTAGACTGACGAGCGCGTACGTTCGTGTGCTTCTACTACCGATACTTTGTTTATAAAAAAAGCGAAAAAAGGATCGTGCAACATGATCGAGAGCCGACGGAGTGAGTGCATACGTACTCTCTCAAGCGCAATGCTTCAAACGCATCGCTTAGTCGGAGCTGATGGCACCCTTCGCCTTCTTCGTCTCGTCAGGAACCGTGTTGGGCTGGCGCGTTAAGCAGAGCACACGCTCCCACGTGCGGCCGAACGGGTCCATGGAGCGAGGCGAGTTCTGCGTGATCGCCGTGATGGGGAAGTACACGACGCGGTTCGCGCTCAAGCCCACGGTGAAGCCCGTGTAGCCCGCCATGGCGCCGTGCACCGCGTTCTGCGCGAGCATCATGCAGTACAGACTGTCGGCGGCGTTCGCAGGCACACTGCGGATCATGTACGACGGGTCGATGTACTTGACCGTGCACTCCTTACCCTTCTTGGCAAAGTGGTCCTGGATCTGCTTCTTCATGAACTCGCCAATCGGCGGCAGCTTCTTGTTGCCGCCCGCGTCCGTGACCGCAGATGTGCCCAGGAGCTCTTCGCCCGCCCCTTCGGCGACGACGACCACGCCGTGTCCGTTCTCTTCCACAACGTGCTCCAAGTGATCCAGGCAGCTTCGTGGACCGTGTAGCTCAATCGGTACTTCAGGGATCAGACAGAGATCCACGTCACCACTCGAGAGTGTCGCATGGGCGGCGATGAAGCCAGCGCTGCGGCCCATGAGCTTCACAATACCGATACCGTTCGGCACGCACTTGGACTCAGTGTTCGCCGATCGGATCGCGCGCTGCGCCTCTTCCACCGCAGTGTTGAAGCCGAAGCTGCGGTCCAAGAGGTCCACGTCATTATCGATCGTCTTTGGGATACCGGCAACCGCGATCGGCAGCTTGCGCGCCTTGCATTCGTCCGAGATCTTGTTCGCCGCTCGGTGGGTGCCGTCGCCGCCGATTACGAATAGCTGGCACACGCCGCGCGTGGTCAAAAAGTCGATGATCTTGTCGAGGTCAAAGCCGCCGCGGTTTGCTCCGAGGATAGTGCCGCCCGAGTGGTGGATGTTCTCTACAGACTTTGGCGTGAGCATGATCGGCGCCTGCTTCTGGTCCATGGACGTCCAGTTGTAGAACCCCTCAAAGCCCATGCGGATGCCGTAGATCTCGCGCACACCATACAGGTTCCAGAGACTGAGCGTGAGGTCGCGCACGACGTTGTTGAGGCCCGGACAAAGCCCGCCGCAGGTCACGACCGCGGCCTTCACCTTGAGTGGTTCGAAGTAGAGCGACGCGCGCGGACCGGCGCGCACGTAGGCGCGCGAAACGGCCTCTTGGTGGTCATTGCGGCGGATGTCGCCAAGGATAACGTCGGTCGAGCCCATGATCTTGTTGTACGTGCTCTTGCGCTGCACTTCGCCCTGCGGCTGCGTGTCGATCTTGCGCTGGTTGCTCGCCTGGCGGTGCAAATGCGGCAGCCAGTCGCTGAGGTTCGGCACCGGCAGCAGGTACGTGCGCGTGATGGTCACTCCCTCGAGCAGCACCATGTCGCCGAAGCCCTTGGGGTGCTTCTGGAAGAACGGCGACGCGCTGTGCTCCTCCTGGAACGCCACCTGCTGCCGCTCCTGCTGCTCGTCGGTGCTGCTGCTGCTCATGTTGGTCGTGAGTTGGGTGCTCCTTCTTCTTTCTTCTTCTGTGCTTGCGGGGGAGAAATGGAATCTGAGGGCGAGATTCGCGTTCGCGCGGGGCTGCCTGATTGCCCAACCGGAGCTTCTCGGGTGGATTGCGCGGGCGAGTGTGCGGCGCAAAGAAATGGCCGCACGCTCCCCCAAGCACCAAAAAACGACGCATTGGCGCATTTATTGCAATTGGTGTGGTCCACAGAAGGTGAACTCCAATTCAAATGTGTCAGTACCTCGAAAAATTCATAGTGAAGGAATCGAGGTCGAGTCTAAATCGGAGGTTACAATCGTTTTTTTGTATGTATTTTTTGGTTACATTGTTATGATAAAATCCGACATTCTATCAAAAACCCGAAATTGAAAATTGTGAAAGTGTCAAATTCAGCGGATTCTCCCCCAGCTTCTCTCTGTCTCTCTCTGTCTCTCTCTTTCTCTCCTCACGTCACCACTCTCTTCATCGTTGTGGTGACCGCGACGGAGACCATTTCCTTATTTTATTGGCTGCGTTCCAAATGAAGTTGAACGAGCCAGGCGCACCTCGATCCTCTCGACGCCTTCCATCGCGCCTTGCAAAGTCACCATCAACTGGAACCAGGATGACGCTCTCTCGTTTCCTCGAGTCGGAAGCGCAGGATACATTTTGGCCCGTCGGTTCCCAACGCCGCCGCTTATTTCAGGATGACCGCCATCTCCGACGCCGCCTTGGACTTCTTCAGGACGGGACTCTTTGGTCAAAGTCTCCTGGATAGCGCGTTGCGCTTGAACCCGAGGTCGTCGGCTGCCTCTCGGGTGTTCATTCCACCCACCGCGATTTCCACTCTTGGAATGGGTATCACTTCCTCGGTAAGGATACGTTGGTATGGTTTCGTCTTAGGGACCAAATTTGTTGGAGACGAATCGGGTTTTATTCATTGCTCTGTCTATTTTGTTAGTTGTGGAGAGAGCATGAGTGCCGACTTGCAATAAATGCAACATCTGAGGTCAGAGTTGCTCAGCCAGGATGTGGTACACGCCGCAGCCTGAGGTGTTTGCAAACGTCGCGAAGTTTTGAGTGGTCGTCACGGTGCCGAATTTGGTGCTCCGCGTCTGGTTCCTGGTCCAGATCGTGTCGCCGTTGATCGAGGTCGGGAGCTTCGAGAGCGAGATGCTGAACGTCGGCATGGAGATCGAGCCCATCGCCCCGTCTGGCGTGGTTAGCGCCGCGCGGAAGAACTTGCTCGAGTTCGTCACCGCCGTCCACTCGACCGAGAACGCGCCGGTCGCGAGCGTGCAGCCTGTCTCGACGCTATTGACTCCCGAGCCCGCAGCGTGGGGCTGGAAGCGCCAGATTTTGCCCGCGTCGCTCACAGACGCAAGGCCGCTGACTTGGAGCGTGAGCGACGCCGCCGACCCCGTGGACCAAGCGTACGCGTGCGAGATGTAAGCGCCGAAGCCGATTCCGTAGAACGGATACTCCAGCTCCCCGTCTCGTAGTATCCTTCGATCAGCGTCGAGTTGTTGAAGCGCGTGAGCATGTACCCCCACTAGCGGCGCGAGATGTCCATCGCATCCGTGGCATTCCCCCGCTGCGCGATGAAGTGCGCGTTGGTCTCGGAGCTCGTCACGAACGGCGAGATCGTCCCGAACCCCTCGGGCGCCACCGAGCCGTACTTGTTCCAGTTCTAGGTCACACCCTTGGAGATCTGCACCGCCTGTTCGGGCGACTGCGTGACGTTGAATCGAACAGCGAGCACGTTGCCGTCCTGTGGGTGCAGCGTCGTGGTTGTATTGTCTTGGTACAAGCCAGCCGAGGCGTTCTAGAGCTTGTTGTTGATCACAGTCTTGACGGATTCTGCGATCGCGGCCCAGGACGCACCTTTGAGTCGCAGATTCTCTGCGATTTCAGCGCACATGACCAGTGCACGGTACAAGAGCACATTGGCAGCGATGTTCTTGTCGTCCTGGCCCGTGCAGCCCCAGTCGTAGCTCCCCGTCATGTTCAAGAGCGAGTCGCTCGCATTCACTTTGTCGAGTCTTGTCGTCATCCCCAGCACGATCTGGTTCCACAGCGACTTCATGATCGTCGAGTTGCCTGAGAGCGCAGTGTGGTCGGTCATCGCGATCAGCGTCCAGAGGTGATACGTGTCGGACGTCGGATTGGCCGCCACGATGCACTCGCCGATGAGCGACCCAGCGTACGAGGACATGCCCTTCGACTGCAGTTTATAGAGCGCCGTGATGGAGTTGCCGACCGAGTCGAGGTTGTCTCGGTTCAGCGCCACGAGCTTGGGCAAGGTCGACACGTCGAAATCACCTGGCCACGGCGTACGGTCGCGCTTGGCGCCGTCTACGTAGGCCTCTCCGTCGGCGCTCAGACCAATGATCGTCGCGTTATTGAACCGGCCGTACGAGGTGATCGTGGGCGGGTTGGCGCGCGACTCGTTCGCGTAGATGTGGCAGAGCTGCCCCATATACACGCCCGCGCACCAGATGCGGTTGAGCAGACCGTCGTCCAAGTGGAAGTAGCCCATGTACTCGCGCAGCTGGTTGGCTGGTGTGTGCGGCGACACTGTGAAGTGTGTCGAGACGGCCGTGATCTCGACCGTGGCGTCGTCAGAGTCGTCTCGTTTTGTTGCAAGCTACTGTCAGCTCGTCATGTGTCAAACTATAGGAGAATAATTCACGTGGCACGACGCCAGTGACTGTGATCGACGGGGCCAGCAAGAAACACAACCAAGTCCTTTAAGATTTTATTGATTTGGCAAATTCACCTTCTCGGATTTGTTATCGAATCGAAAGGAGTTGAAGGAAATGGCATCAAGAGCCTCGACACAATAGATCTGATGTATGTGTTTGGGACTATCCACATATGGATAGCAGATATCGTATGTATGCCAGAGCGCTCAGCTTCTGTAATGTCAAAGACCAGATTTATTTTGTGGATATCTAATTTCAAGTTTATTTTATGGTATGCCTAATTCCATTGGTAACACATCCTAATCAAATATCCTAATTTGGGTTTGTTTGACATGGCCCCGGAAATGTCACGATTGGGTTTCTCCTATTTGAAATTTTCCACAAACCCTGTTCATTAGAGAGCTCTCTTGACGTTTGTATGGAATAAAAACACAACGATGTTTGTGACTGACTCAAACAGATACGCATCACAAGCAGACGCGATAGCAATGGCGCCATCTCCAGACCACTCCGCCACTGACGCGTCGCCTGCATCTGCGGGCTTCGTGCGCGCTCCGCCAGGCGCACTGCGCTGCCAGAAGGACTCGTCGCTGCGGTCGCTTGCCACCCGCGTGCTTGCGTGCGAACTCGTCACAGTCAAGGCCACCAAGAAGACCCCTGAAGAGCGCTTCTACGAAGTGGAGCTCTACGACACCGTGCTCTTCCCCGAGGGTGGCGGTCAGCCCTGGGACACCGGCAAGATCAACGACGCGCTGGTGGACAAGGTGTACGTGAAGGACGGCCGCTGCATCCACCGTGTCCCGTTTGTTGATGGTGTTGCGATTGCGTTTGAGAAGGACCAGGAGGCGGTCGCGACTGTGGACTGGGACCGCCGCTTCGACCACATGCAGCAGCACTCGGCGCAGCACCTGTTCAGCGCGATCGCCGAGAAGTACGGCTACGACACGACGACGTGGTCCATGGGCGAAGAGCGCAACAACGTGGAGCTTGTGCCGTTCCCAGGCACCGAAGCCGCGAAGAGCAAGCAGAAGGTGGTGCCCATGGAGATCCTGCTCCAGATTGAAGAAGAAGTGAACAACGCAATCGTCGAAGGACTCGCGATGACGCCAAAGTTCGCGACCCCGGGCAGCGCCGAGTGGGTGAAGATCGCCGCGAAGTTCAGTGCCGAGCAGATGCCCGAAGCAATGCGCATCGTGTGCATCGACGGCATCGACGCCAACCCTTGCTGCGGCACGCACGTGAAGAACCTCGCACTGCTGCAGTCGCTGCGTATTTTGAACATTGAGTCGGCACGAGGCACGACGCGCGTCTGGTTCGTCGCGGGCAAGCGTGTGAATCGCGAGTTCTCACGCATGTAAGTATGCAGTGCATGATTTGTCCATGCGAGGTGACATCAGGCTTAACTTGTGCTGTTGCTGTTATGCTTGTGCAGGTTCCGTCGTGAGCAGGCGATGGTGAAGCTCTTCAGCTGCGGTCCAGACGAGCACGCATCTCGCGCGGAGAAGCTGCTGCAGGCACAGAAGTCCTCCTTGAAAGAGATCAAGAGTCTGCAGAACGAGCTCGCGGCGTTCATCGCGTCGGAGCTGCTCGCGCAGAGCAAGAGCGACTCGGACGCCCCCGCTCCAGTGGTGCAATACCACCGCGTAGACGGCGACCTGGTGTTCCTACAGGCGATCTTGGCGCAGTTGGGCGACGCGAAGGAGAAGACAGTGTTTGTGCTGGCAGCGGGTGAAGTGCGCTCGGAAGCGATGTTTGTGCTCGCCGGTCCCGCGCCGTTCATCATGCAGCACGGCAAGGATGCAGCGCAGGTGATCGACGGCAAGGGCGGCGGCGGGAAGAACGGCGTCTTCCAGGGCAAAGCCAAGGGGCTGAGCAAGCTGGACACGCTCGTGGCAAAGCTCACGGAGCTGCGTCTCGCCGCGTAGAGTAGAGCGTTGTGGAGAACAGCAACTCTGCATTTGGACAAATGTGCGATGGTGTCTTCGTCTCGCTGCCTCGGCGTCTTTCCCTCTGTATACACCGTGCCAATAGAGAATTGAAGAACTCAATGAGGTGGAAAGTGGATGCGTTCGCTTCTAATACGTGTATTTGGTATGTTATAGTGGAAGATTATCGAAAGCATGCTCCTTATGCAAGGATGGATACGCTGCTGCTGTTCTGACTTTACTTGTTTTAGATGGGCATGTATCCCTGGCGGCGGAGCGTGTCCACGCGGAGCACAGCCTTGTAGATCGCGAACACGAGGCACATGCCGAACGCGATGCTGAGCACGATCAACGTGCCGCTCGACATGCGCGACCACAGACTCTCATCGCCGACGCTGGCGTTGCCGGCACTAGCGGTTTGCGCCAAGTGTTGCTCCGTGGGCGGGTTGTAGTTGCAAATTTCCTGCCACGTGCCGGTCTTCGCGATGTGGTTCTTGATGATTGCGTTGAACTCGCCCAGTGGGCAGTTGATCGACGAACACTTATCGAGCTTCACCTGCTCTCGCTTCGTCTTTGGCGACCAGATGTACGTCTGCACAGAATACGATTCGGTGCCAGTGGCTGCATTCTTGAGCGCGTGAAGCTCGAACGCCAGCGTTGTCGCAGGATGAAGTGCCGTCATGCCGAGCGCTTCCGGGAGTCCTTCAAATTGGAAGTTCCAGCCAATCATCTTGCCGAGGCCGTGGAGCAGCTCACGGTGACCGTGGTACGAAAAGTAGCGGTACTGACCTGGCGCTGGCGAGCCCGGGTTCGCGGCGGAGTTGAGGTTCTCGAGCAGTAAGTCCGAGAAACCACCGACCCAGTATGTGATCTCGCGATCCGTCGAGTAGTAGCGCTCCATGAGGTTTTGGAACGCCAACTGTTCCAGCTTGGTGCTCACGTCCGACGTCAGTCCCTTCGCTGGAGGCAGCTCTTCATCGCGGTCAAAGATGAACATGTCGGCGATGTCCTTCACGCCGAGCACGAGGTCTTCGCCACCTGGGACGTTTGGGATTTCCTCGAGTGGCACGCCACAGATCTCCCCCATTTTCTCCAGTGCGTCATTATTCACCTTGAGCAGCTCCTGCGCACGCGTCTCCGCGTACACGCTCAGATCGGCGTTTAGAGTGTTCTTGCATGGACCCTTGGGAGCCGCAAACTCGTGCTCGTTCTTCAGCAGCTGCATGGTCACAGGCACGGGTTGGTGAGGAAACCCAATTGGACCAGTGCCGTCCGGGTACAGCCCGTATCCGAGCGCAGCCGCACTTTGTGAGCATCGAGTTGCCGCATCAGCGCGGAAGTACGTCTCAAAGTGTGAGTGGTTGACGCCATTGAATGACGGTGAGAGGAATTTCTTCTCTTCCACGTACACCTTGCGCACGTACTCACCCGCTGCGAGCATCTGGCGCATGCCGATCTCCGTCAGCTGCTCGAGCGGCACTTTGTACGCCTTCAAGTTGCCGACGTTCATCGGGCAAATGTGCTCGACGACGCCATTAGGCGCGCGGCTGCCGTGGCGGGAGAGCGTCACGAGACGGCGGAGCTCACTGCTTGTACGTACCAGCACATAGTACATAGCACAAACGCACACATAACGCAGCACAAAAGACATCATTAATACCCCCAATCGATCGTCCATAACGCAACACAAGACTCAAGACGTGGTGGCACCACTCTATCGTATCGCAGCGTAGCTCTTCATGTGTGACATCCACGTACCTCTTGGTCTCGACCACTGGCTCTGTTGCGGTGGCCGATGCGAGGCTCAGCGCCAGCAGAACGAAGCTCATGCGCTGCCACATCCTGACACTGTTGATGGAGATGGCGTTGGTGCTGGTGCTGGAGGGCGGGCGTGAGAGGGAATGAAGCAAGAGAGCGACGAGGGAGGATCGCTTGGGTCGTTCGTTTCCTTTGCTTCGGTGGGATCTTGCGGAATGAAGAATGGTGGCTGGTAAACGGAAAAGAAACGGAAAGCGCCAGCCAGCTTTGTCTCGTCTCTCTTCAACACAACAGCGACAGGGTGATGTGGTGTGGAGAATCAGCCACTCGTTTCGCCACAGACCAGTGAGGCAGATCTCTTGCTTAACTTGGTGTAACTAAAACTGACTGGAACGAAACCCACCACCGCAAAAAAAAAGACTGCTGCCACCGACTAATTGTGCAGTACATGTCACACATGAATCATGATTTTGTTTGGTCGGAACTCTTCTTGCTCGAAATGAAATGAAATGGATGAGAATGTGAATGTGAATGTGAGGTGGTCGACTGTCTGTCTGTCTGGATGGTGATGATGCGGTGGCGTCCGCAGACTGGTCGACGACACGCTCAAGCTCATTTGGTCAAGGTATCCTTGCTGATCTTCAATTCGCCACGCGAGCCAACCATTTCTCTGTAGTCCTTCGTTGTGGGCTGTGGATGTGAATGTGCAAAGCGGTTGACAAAAGAGTCCCAAGCAGAAGCTCCGAAGTGTTCGTGATTGCTCTGTTGACGCACGCGAGGGTGAGTAGCTCCCCGATTTCCTCCCGTGGCTGCCAGTCAGTCAGCACATCAGTTTGACCAAAAACAAAGCAAACCAACTCAATCTGATTGTCAAACTCACACCTCTCTCCCTCATTTACGGCACACCACAACTTCGTTGCCAACCACTTTCTTGTCAACATCTCTCACAAATTCAGGTTCAGTTTGTTGATCGTGGCGTCCGCGAACTCGACGCGGCGCGAGAGCACCTCCTTCACACGCGCGGCTGAGAGCTTCCACTCGACGCCGCGCGCCTTGCGTCCGAAAAAGTCCAGCACGTCGTCTGGCGCGTCGACGTTCAGCACGCTCGCGATCTGGTTCAGCACGGCAAAGATCTCTCGGCAGTCGCAGTGCTCGCCAAAGAACGCGCTCAGTACGCGCACATCTTTGTCAAACTGCAATGCGCCGAGCTGGTTGAAGCGTGTGTAACGCGCACTGAACCATTTCTCCATGATCTCAGTCGTGCATTTCGCCGAAATCTCCACGAGGCTGCTGTAGTTGGTGGTCGAGAGCGAGCCTCGAAACGAGCCCAGCAGCGCGCGCATGCAGACCACAAAGTGGTGCGCGAACGGGTCGTTCGCCTCATTGAAGGTGAACATCTGCTCGCTCAGCTCGTAGTGCACAGGCGGTCGCTTCGAGGTCGTCGTGAGTAACCCGCCGAGGAAACTGATGATCTTTGGCTCAAAGAGCTTGCACAATTTCTTGCGCGACGCGACCAGGAGCTGGTTCAGCTCCGCCGACGAGTCTTTGAGGCCGCTGAGGCACGTGAGGATGTGCTTTGGCACATCGGGGAAGTCCTGCGGGAGCTCGTTTTCAAACTCGCGCTTGAGCTGTGCAATGTACTCGGCAGTCGTTTCGAGACTGTTCATGACGACATCGGGTCCCAGCTCTTTCCGGATCTCGAGCACCCCTCCTGCTGCACCGGTGGATGTCGTTAATGTGCCAGTTGGAAGTTGAATTGGACCCATGTTCTTGCTGAACTTTGCGAGCTGCTGCTGCATCTGGTCACGCAATTGGCTCGACGCGCCAAGAAGTCCCGCTGTGTCCTCAACGTCCACCAGCTTCACGTTCGCCCCCATGTTGCGGATGCGCATGCGCATTGTGTCACCCAGTGCGTCGCGCAGCACAGTGTTGATCATGTTGAGCACGCCCGCTGCGCAGTCCACATGGCCCGTCGCGAGCGCGCGTAGCCCCGAGTTCCTAGACACGTAAAAGATCTCGTCGATCGCCGATGAGATCGGGAACGTCACCACTTCGTCGCCGGCATTTGGGAACGACGACGTGCCCGACGAATAGCGGATTTCTTCCCACTGGAACGCCTTGCGCGCCGCCTTGTTCAGCAGATCGTTCTCGAAAAAGCAGTAGTAGCCTGCAAGCTCCTGCACGGTTTTCCCCAGCTCACTCTCGTGACTTGGAGGGAGGACGTGGCTGCTTTGCCCTTTGTCGTCGTCTTCGATAACAATCACGCGCGACCGCATGAACCGCTCGTACGTCTGCGTGTGCTGGATCACGAGTGCCACCTCGTTCAGCTGCTCGTTCAGGACGGCGATTTCATCCTCTGCAGCATTGCTACTATGCATACTCGTATCATTGGCTGCTGCTGGCGACGTTGAGCGCAGAGTCTGAGTGTTTTGCGACGTTCTCGGGGCCGCGTTCGCACCCATAGATGACGGGGAAAGAACTGGCTGCTCCGCTGCAGCCTGCATGCGGTCGTGGAACCTGCGCTGGTGCATATACGCGCTGAGCACCGCCACTGCGCACTTCTCACCAATGCTGTAGATCTCCTGCACAAGGCGGTTCGCACCAGAGACACGATAAAAGCAGCTCTTCATGAGCTGATCGTACTCCTGCGAGACGGCCGCGATCTGGTTGAAGATCGTCGTGAGGTGATCCATCTGCTCACGGGTGCTGAACGAGCCCTTCGTCATCCCGGAGAGCTGTTCGTCTAATGAGATCTTCACGTATGCTAGTAGCTGCTGGAAGCCACGCTCTTCGTAGTCCTTGCTCACGATCTGGAAGAGCGGCGCGTACGTCTGGATCTTCGCCTTCTCGCCATCGCGCAGCCCTTCGTCAAACGAGCTCTCGATGATACCTTTCAGATCATTCTCGATCGTGTCCATACGCAGCTTGTCCGCGACGTCCAACGGCATGAGCTTCTCGATCTCCTTGAGCTCCTTGAGGAACTTGGCCGCCTCAGGGTAGTTGCGGTGCTGCATCGCGCGCCGGATGCCGACCATCGCGTTGCGCAGGTTGAGCAGCTGGCTGGACTGCGCCAGACACGCGCTCATGCGCGACTGGATGATGTCAATGCGTCGCACCTCACGCGTCATCTTCTCAGCCACTTCGTTCGCATTCGCGATCCGCTCGACGACACCTCCCGTCTGCGCGCTCAGCACGGTCACCTCGGGAGTGAGCAGCAGCAGCTCGCGCAGCGACTTGTGCACCGCGAGCTTCTCGTCCGCCGCGGGGTTCTGCACGAAGGTTAGCGCCTCGCTCTGTAGCGTCTGCTGCTGCTTGTGCACGTCCGCGAGCCTCACGAGGAGCTCCGCGTGGCGCTGCTCGCGTCGCCCTCGTTGGCCCATTCTCGCTTTTGCTTTTTTTCTTCAATCGCGTTGTGTGTGCTTGCTTCAAAACACGTATCCAGTGTTCAAATTATTTTTGTCCAATACAAATGCCTAAATATTAATTTCAGCCAATGAAAACGATGCATCTCATCGTTTCTGGCAAACGGCCACCATTGCGGAATTGGCGGGCAATGGAGATCACGAAGTACGTCGCGCTCTGTACGCAGCTCTCGCGCTTTGTGCAACTGCAGGCGCTCGCAGATGACGACGCAGCGCTGCTGTGTACGACGTGCAAAGAGCTTTCGGCCTTTTACGAGCGCGAGGAGATGCAGCAGCAGCAGACACTCGTTCCCAACACAACCACAAGCACCAACAGCTTCAGTCTTCTTGGTGGAGTGTCGAGCACCACCATGGACGACATCGTGCTGCTCACGATACAGAAGCTGCTGCTTGGCGTGGTCGTCGAGAGTGAAGCGCGCGTGAAGGAGAGCGTATTCCAAGTGCTGGCGTGCATTTTCGCGCGGTGTGCGCTGAAAATCCGCGCGTTCACCGAGCAGAAGCTGCTGGGTTTCCTGCAGAGTTGCGTGCTGTACCTTCCGACACCGGACGCCGCACTTGAACCCAGCAAGGCAAATGAACAGCAGCAGCGACAGCCTGTCAGTCGGTCGCTGCAGATCCAGTCGGAAGAGCTGCGACTGCACATTCTTACGTGTCTGCAGCTGCTACTGAGCTATAAGGCGCCGGACATGCACCTGTCTATCGGCGCAATGAACAGCAATGCAGCGAGCACTTCTGAGCAAGCCCACTTCTTTGCGTACCTGGTGTCAGCGCTGCTGCACATCGGAGAGCATGACAAGTGCCGCCTCGCCGCGAAGCTCGCAATGGAGACGCTGGAACTCGTGATGGACTTTGTTCACGACGCGATGCTGCTGCGGCAGTTCTTTCCCGGTGTGTCGGTGGGCATATGGAAGACGATCAACGCCCCTCAGCAATCCTCGAAGGTGGTGGTCGCAGCGCTGCGCTGTTTTGCGCAGAGTATGAAGCTCTGTATCAGCGACACGTTCAACCAGAATGTTGCTGACGCCACCAGTGGCTCAGTATTTACGATCGAAGCGCTGCGGGAACTAACACAGCAACGTGTTCAAGAAGAACCAAGAGAACAAGGCAAAGCAGCGGTCGACACGTGGCTGGATGAGACGGCTGTGAACATCGACATCATCTTCTCGAAGCTCTTTGGGTCGCAGATCTACCAAAAGTCGTGGCGCATCCGCGGCGCGATGGTCGAGCTCTGCGGCGCCGTGGTGCTCTCCTGTCGCGTGACGCTGCGTGACTCGTTCTTCCGGTGCTACGAAGAGCTGCTCGTGTTCCGAGTCGACCCGATCAGTGAAGTCGCTGCAAGTGCTCAAGAAGTGATCGGAGCTCTTCAACAAGAGCTCTCGACGGACGAGTGGCTACGAATGGTCCCCGTGCTGGCGGATCGATTCCAAATGCATCTGTCCACGCTGTCACTCAAATGCTCGACTGACCACGAGAGTGCGAGTGTGAGCATCATGCGCAAGCTCATCGGGTACGTGAGGTTCCTGGGGCATCGCTTGGGCTCGCATCTCGATGCGTCGATGGACTCGATCTTCGCTGCGCTCTGCCGCATCATGGAGTTTGACGCCATCGACATCGATCTCGTGCTGCACCAGAAGCTTATTGACGAAGCAGGAGGAGAACAAGAGAAAAACGTGCTGACAACATCGCAGTTCCAGAAGCGTCTTCGCTTTTTCCACGAAGAAGAGTCCGTGAAAGCCGCGACCCAGCTCTTGCATGCGATCGGCTCAGTGTCGACCCCTGCGCTCTTCATCGACTGTGCGTTCATGTTGCTGAGTAATGACGCTGCCGTGGAGGGTCGCGGTGCAGAGGTGTTCCTGGTGCTCAATGGGTTTCTCAAGGCGTACGTGAAGAAGAGTCCAGTGAGAGACCACAATGAGCGTGCTGTATCAACTGCACACCAACTACTCCCATCAACGCCACATACACACCAAAGCGTGGACGTCCACCTTGTGGGTCGTATTCTGGAAGATTTGCTGGTTTTAGACACGTGGCGTGAGCAACAGAGCAGTCAGAAGCAACGGAAAACGCTCAAGGCTGAGGTTTCGCAGCGCGCATTGATGGTCGAGTGCATTGGGATTTGTGTCGAGATTCTCCACCGTGACTTTGACGTGTTCCTGCTGCACACTCTGTACCCATTGGTGGAGAAACTCGGTTCGCAGGACGTCGAAGTGGAGCACGCGACGCTTGGGACGCTGCATAAAGTGTATTTCTTCTGCGGCTATGCATCCATGGAGGCGCTCTTTGAAGCCAACATGGATTACTTTGTGGACGCACTCTGCTCGCGCCTCGAGCACCTGGAAGAGTTCCCACTGACTGGGCTCGTGGTTGAAGGGTTGCTTCGCCACACGAAGATCGCGTCGCTGCCGCTCGTAGACGAAGTCGCCAACTCGCTCTTGCGAAGCGTGGATCTGTACCAGGACTCGCTGTATATCAGCAGCCTGCTGCGTGCGCTCAAACTGCTGCTGTCCAGCATGACAGCTGGGAGTGGCACTTTCCAAAAGAGCCGTCCAAATGCTGCCGCTGATGTGTTTAGTGGTGGCAGTGGACCGATGGCGAAAGAGCACTCTGGCTCACTGCTGAAGCAGTTCATCAAGGAGATCCGCATTCTAACCAACGAGAGTACCTTTGAGGACGACGAACCCGTCAAGTCTGGTGTGGTTGAAGTAGATGATGAAGAGGAGGAGGAGTTGAGTGACGAAGCCAAGATGAAAGGCGCCATGCCGGTCGAGTACGACGAGCGCAGCGCTCTGGATGGTCCAGGAGAAGACCAGAATGAAGACGATGACTCAAGCAGTAGGCATCCAAAGTCTTCATACACGATGCTGATCATCGAGATTCTGGACCGCTCGGGCCACTTTCTGTCCGAGTCCGATCCAATCGCGTGCTGCCTCGTGCTGTCGATCATTGAAGAAGGCGTGCTGCTGCTGCGGGACTCGCGAAAGGAGCTCTTGCCCCTGATCCACCGCATCTGGGGAGCGATTTTACATCGCCTCGAAGTCACGAACAAGCCAATTCTGACTGCAACGATCCGCCTGATCAACACGCTCGCAGTTCTCGCGGGGGACTTCATCGGCGAAAGGTTTGTGGAGAATGTCTGGCCAGCGCTTCGCAAGCATCTCAAGAGCATCGAGCTGAAAGAGAAAAACACCGCGACTCAGTTGACAAGATCCATGCTGCTACTTTCTGTGGAGGGCAAAACTGGTGGTGATGGTGATGGTGATGGTGGTGGTAACTTCAGTGACCAGATTTCGCAACCAGCAAACGCTATTGAGACCGAGTCGCAAACGAGGAGAACGCAAGATTCGCAGCTGCTGCTCGCGTCACTCGAGTGTCTCGCCACTGTTTGTGGGAAGTCCAGTGCAGTTACGTTCATCGTCCCCGAAGTAGCGGCGATATCCAGAAAGTATCTCAATGCGCAGCTCCCACTAGACATTGTTCAAGCAGCGAAGCACTTGTTCACAGCTCTCGGGGAGCTCAACGGAGACGAAGTGTTCTGTGCACTCGCGCCACTCGCCGACTGGAAACCTCCACCTCCACCGAGCACTCGCTTCCCAAAGTTCACTGCCGAGGCGACCAAGGTGTACTACAGAGCGCACGGAGTTTCCGTACCAGCAGCATCGAGGGACTCGGCAGTGTATCGCGAGAACGCCGAGGTTTTGATCAAGCAGCTGTTAAGAAATCACTAAATGGGTGCTAACAATAATGGCACGAATTTGCTGACAATTTCTTCGTATTGGAGACTTGTATTTGACTTGTTGTTGTTGTTGTTGCTTGACCACAATCTGTGGAGAAACAACAAGGAAAGTCATATCGCCAACGATAAAAAACACACACGCGAGGGCCATCCCATAGTATTTTACGGGCTTCGGTGTCTTCTTTTCTAACCAAACATGCCGCCCATGTTGCCAGCATATGCCATCGGGCGAATCGGCGGGTGTTCCTGTGAGCAGACAAAAGACACACACGAAAACCAATTTAGCCAACACAACCAAAGTGAGTCTATGCAAGAGTTGTTGTTTGTCTTCTTCGTACCACGGCCGTGAATTGTGTAAAGCGCGGCTTCATGTCCTTCTCGAAGCGAATGAACGCGCCCTTGTTGCCCATCTGATCGCAGTAGTTCGGCGCGCTGAACACCGTGATGCACTTGCCGTCGTGCTCGACCAAGTAGCCTTCGTCCTTGACTTCGTGCGAGCGAACCAGTAATTCTAGAAAATGAAAATACGAGTTATGATAGTCAGCACAAATATTGCAAGTAACGTGATCGAAACATGAGCTGTAAGAACAACATAACATAACAAAACAAAAACCCACCGAGGTTGTTGTGAGCCAAGAACGCCTTGGTGACGTCCGGGCCGAACGAGAGCCCGATACCGCGCTTGCTCGGCCCGCGGCCCGGGAACGGCTGCGGATCGCTCCACATGAGGTCGCTCATGAGTCCGCTCTCGGGTGGCTCGCGGTTGCGGTCGATCTTCTCAATGTCCGCGAGCGTGACGTTCTCGTCCGTGAAGAGCCCGCCGTGCACGACGATCACCTTGTTCTCGATCACGGCCGAGAGCGGCAGCCAGTTGAACACTTCCGTGAATAGCTGCATAACTGTGTCGTCGTACTTGTGCTTCACTTCGCCCTCGAAGCCGTAGATCTTGTTCATGTTCTTCGACTCGTGGTTGCCACGCAGCAGGTGCACGTGGTTCGGAAACACAAGCTTCATCGCAAAGAGCGTGAGCACGACCTCGAACGAGAACGAGCCGCGGTCGACAAAGTCGCCGTTGAATAAATACGGGTTCGTCTCGGATGGCAGTCCGTTGAGCGCGAAGATGTTGCACACGTCATAGAACTGGCCGTGCGTGTCACCGCAGACCGTGATGTGCGCGTCCGCGGTCTCCGGCAGCGAGATGCGCAGCAGCGACGGCAGACTCGAAAAATTATTTTTCATCGCGAGCAGGATCTGCACCACGTACTTGCGGTGCAGCAACTTGCCGCGCTTGAAGCGGTCCATCAACGCCACGACGAAGTCGGGCTTTGTTGCCAATGGGTCTGCTGCGAGGTGCGGGCCGTCGTACGAGCCATCGACCACTGCAGAAAAAGGGAAAGTAGATAGCAACAGTTAGTGATTGAGTACGCATTACGGTCAGCATGCACCATGGAAACTATACTGGCAAGGAGTCCTCGTACCGATTCCATTGACGTCGATGGTCTCCGAGAGTGGCAGGTTGCGCTCCGACTGGATCGCAGCAGCGAATGCGGCCTCCTTGATGATCTTCTCGCAGAGCTTGAGCTTCGCGCGCGCGTCCTTGTCCGCAGGCTTCATGCGCACCACTAGCTTGAAATCCTTCACGGCCTTCTTGTGGTGGCCAAGCGCCAGTTCCGCCGAGCCGCGACGGTAGTACGCTGTATGTGTTTGCATGTGTGCATTCAACAATGTCAAACAGTCAGTTGGTTGCACATGATGGTCGGCAGCATCCCGCTCAGCTACAGCCCATCTCTCTACCTTTGACGTAGCTCGGCTCAATCTGGATCGCAGCGGACGCATCATCGATCGCAAGTCCGTAGCTCTCGGTCTTCATGTGCGCCGCCGCGCGGTTCGCGTAGTAGATCGCGGTCGGGTAGAGCGCGATCGCCGCCGAGTAGAGCTCGACCGCCGCTGGGAACTTGAAGCCCGCGAGCGCGTTGTTGCCCTGCGTCTTGAGCTCCTCCGCGCGCGCCTTGGTGGCGTCCGACACCTCGTGGCGCTCGCCGATCGTCACGCTACTGTCGCTGCTCATGCTTGCCTGTAGCTGCTCTCTTTGCTTGTGGCTTTTCCACCTGCTCTCGTTTAATTCCAACGTGTGGCTTCTAAAGTTCGGAATGGAAGATGGAAGGATCGAGCCAACAGCAACATATCTGGGGTTGATGTATTTACGGAGGTGCGATTATCTCAACAGAGAGGTAAAAACAAACCTCCAAAGTGTGATTATTACTATCGAGCCATTCCTCTTTGATACCTTTAATATTTGATGAATATAGTGTATAGTAAATGTATAAATAACAGCATGTCGGAATGATTTACCTTCTCTACTGCATATTCGTAACCCAAGAGTGCGCGGAAAGAGCAGCATTTTGCGTCTTCAACAGCGTGGAAAAGCAAGAGGCTACGATGGATATGGACGCGTGGGTGAACGGCCACACGGGTGGCATGCCGGCGCTCGAGACCAAACACAAGCAGGCGCAGCAGCGAGATGAAGAGCGCAAGACAGCACAGGAGGACGTGGACGCGGACGCAGCAGATACAGCAGACGTGACGACGACGACGCGCTACCGCAAGTCGATGGACATTAAGGACTTGCTGGATGACGTTCACCTGCCGTCGCTCGCAGCGTTCAAGGACGCTGCCTGGATGAAGAAATTCACACCTGGCCGCAAACTGTTCTCGTCGTCACCAGCAGCTGTAGATGAAGTTGACGAGAGCAGTGCCAGTGGAGAGCAAGAGGGCGGCGTGATGCCTCTGCGCAGACGGCAAAACAGCATGGGGGGCTCGCCCTCGCAGTCCCCGCGCAAGGTAAAATGCCCGTATATATGTGTTATGCATATTTCTGTTATATGCAATTGCTAATGCGCTGTATGTGGTCGCGATAGAACGTGCTTTCAGTCCTGGTTCCGAAATACGATGACGATATCCTGTCGGCGCTGGATCCACGATTCTTCACAGAGAGCTTTGATGCGGTCGCGCACATGCTGGTAAGTAAGCACACTTGTTGCTGGCGCTTGTGGTCGATAGCCCGTCGTGCTTATTCCGTGTAATTCTTTGTTCTCTTGGTGCCAGGAATGCCTGCCGACGAGTCGCGAAGAGCTGGATTTGTTCCTGCGCACCGAGATCAGCGCGGTGGACGTCGCGAAGGACGTGATCGTCGCAAAGCTCGCCGACGACGTCCGTGCAAACCACGACTCGTTCATACAAGGCATGAAGCAAGTGCAAGAAGTGGATCTCGACTTGGTGCGCGCGCAGATTCACGTGAAGAATGGACGGCGACTGCTCATGTCGGCGAAGAACGATCTCATCATCAGGTAAAGGGTCTCGCCCCGCTGCTATCGTTTGCAGTCTAACTGATCAATTTTCTATGCACTTCATTTGTTATGCAGCTCGCTGGAAATTGTAAAGATTAAGAGGAACCGCGATCGTGTTGGAGAGGTACCAATGACGGCCACTTTGGTGATATGGCAATTGTGAGCGAATGTATTTGTTAAACATGTGCGCGGCTTTTCTGCTCTCTTAGATTATTGATCACGGGAACCAAGTGCTTCTGTATTTTGAAGAAGAGCAGCGGATGAACGATGCGTTACAGAACAACAGTTTTACCATCGCTGTACGTCGAAAGTCGACTGATAGATGTGCTTTCTTTTCCAATGATTGCAGAAAAACTCGAGGCTGAGGTTTGTCATGTTTATCCGACTCTATGTTGGATTTGTTTGATTAGGTGGATATCTGCATTGGTTTACGGAAGCAGCTGGCAAACGCAAATCTCAACAAGCTGCATATCCTGAAGAAGCTGTCGCATCGGATCCAGGATTTCATCCCAGAGTTGCGGCAGCAGTTTGACAAGGTCAGTTGTTGAAGTTACATTTTCCGCATGGTTCTGTTGGTTAACAATGGGCATGTGTTGTTGTTGTTTGTGCGAAAACAATAGTCTTTGCGCAAAGTTGCCGAGCACTTTGATCCTCTCCAGTACAAGGAGCTGCTTCACGCGTACATTACGCTCGCAGAGCACTCGGAGAACCTTGGCTTTGAGTTTTCGTCGAACAGTTTGAGCGAAGTATTGTCGAACATCCCGGAAATTGTTGTTCGCTGCATTGACGACATCGCACGGCAGCATTTATCCCACCTCTTTGATCAGCAGAAATCACCAAAGAAGCCAAAAGGAAAGAAGAAGAAACCGAAGAAATCGCAGAGCCACCACCCCAAACAAAGTAAGAAGAGCCCGAGCGCTCGTAGTACCCCAGCTACGACTGCTGCAAAGGCGATCGAAGACGTGAAAAGCGGCTTTGAGCGATTGACGGACCTGATGCACACATATTATCTTCTGGTACAGTGGCATCGCGACCCGTTCAATCCGAAAAACGACGACGTGGCATATTTGTATCGATGCGGGATTGACGATGACGACGATGATGATGACGAAGACGATTACAATGAAGAGAATGAGCACCCACGGAACAGCGAGGGGTCAGGTACGGCGGAAAAGAGCGGTATGAGTGGGAAACTGAAGAAGCTCCTGTCACCTCGCATAAAGAGAAGCAGCAGCGTCTCGAGCGAGAACAGCATCACCCACACCCAGCGCTCGCCGTACAGCCAGATCCTCTGTGAGACGGGCATGACGCTTTTGCGGTATCGGAAAATCGTGTGGGAGAATATGCAGCAGAACGTCATGGAAGTGCTCGATCGACTCGACATGACCTACGGTAAAGCCTTGTGTCTTCGTACTCGCTTGGTTGATTGGTATTTGCGCTCACATTAGGTGTCTATGCATTTTGTAGGCTACAAAATGGAGCACATCATCGCGCTATCCCATGCCACAAACACGTTTATTGAGATCGGCGAAGAGTTTACTGGAGCAGCGACAACAAAGTGAGCCTTTTCCACCTGCTCCATACCTGCCTGTTGTGTTTCATTGAGACAAAGGTCTAACCTATCACCCGGTCCCATAGGCTGAGATCGTGTATTCGCGCCAAGTGCGAGCAGTACCTGAATGCTCTTCATGATGACAACATTGAGCTCATGCGCATGCTGGTGGACACAGAGAACTGGCAGCGAGTCATCACGTATCTCGAAGATGGCGATGACGACGTCGGTCTCCTGCGTCTGATTGAAAAGAGAAGCGGGTACCTGTTTGCAAAGAAAGCGCGTGGCGAATTTGCGATGAACCCGATTTATACACGGCGTGTGTTTCCATCATTCCACATCGATGGCAACCCGTTCAACGCGGCGAACTCTAGTGAGTGGCTCTCATTGGAGAAAGGGATTCGGTTTCAATATGAGACTCGACCGATTCCTGATAAGAAGAAAGAAGGGGATATAGATCATGCCAGCAATAACAACGGCGAGGAATCGCCCGTTGTTGCTGGAGATGACGAATCGGAGATCGTGCTGAACTCGTCGACACTTTCTGGATATATTCGGTACGTGCTGCTACTGTGCGTTTTGATGATGTTGTTATGGCGCGAGCGAAAGTTCAGATACTGACATGATGTTCCCTACGTTTTTTTCCCTTTTCGTGCAGCTTCTGTGGAGTGTACCTGAAAATGATGGAGCACCTGCCGACAATAGCGTGGGATATCATGCTCATGCTCAACCGAATCTTTGAGTTCTACGCATACGCCGTGTTTACAAGTTTCGCGGACCGAGATGCGATCATCCAGCTGCTCCATGGTCGCAGCGATGATGGCACGGATCTGTGGAGATGGAATGGCTTGAAGAACAACATTTGCCGAATCGCAGACGAGATGCATGCTGGTGAAACTTTTCTTCAAACTTCAGTCTCGTTGTTTGGCACTGATGTCTCTGGGAAAGGTCACAACAGCGCAGGCAAGAACAAAAGCACCAGTGTCAAGCCTGGAGGTCAGTCGATACCAGTAGAGAAAACTGTCACTCTTCGGAGAATCACTCGCGTTCCAGCTGCGCTAGAAGATGCAAGCGAGAGCAACCTGTACGCATTCTCCGAGCGGTGCATTGCTTGTGAGGTTGTCTGTACTCAGGTTCGGTTGCTGAAAGCGATTGAGGCGACTGCGCGCTCGTACCTTCCAGATCGATACCATTGCCTCATGGAAGAGGTGTACACCCGGAACAAAGTGCTCGCGGATGAATTGAGGAGCTTCATGTACCGAAGCATCGCGACGAAGCTCGTTGACGCACCGAGTCTATTCCATGGGATCAGCCAGATCTCTTGGGACATCACGTACATTAGCGAGCACCACAATGACTACATCGTGCATCTGGTCCAAAAGTGTGGTGAAGCGTGGGGTGGACTGCAGATTCTCGCGGATGGTTCGATCCCGGTCGACGCGCGCGAAGAAATTTGGGCTGCCATGGTGCAAACCATCATGGAAACGCTCCTCAATGGGTTTTCTGCTGTGTCGAAGTGCACACCACAGGGCCGCGCGCTCATGTCGATGGATCTGCATGCGCTACAGAACGGTCTGGATCTGATCAACCACATTAGCAGCACTACTGTGCCCCGAGGAAGAGAGTACGTGAATAACTACGTCAAGGCTTTTTACTACGACGACGCTGCGGATCTGCTTGCGTGGATCAAGGAACACAAGGTAAGCGAAAAAAAGACATCGAGGCAGTCCGGCTTCAAGCCGCTTGGAGTGCTCCAGTTATGTCTGGCCATGCTGATTATTCTTGTGATGCTCGTCTTTGTTTTGCATTGTGTAGGATTTATACACGAAGCACCACTTTGTCAACCTGATCAAGAACGGCGTTGGTCCGAAGATGGAGAAGACAGATCTGAAAGCATTCGTACTCCAAGTGGACGAGATTCTTTCGTCGTCATCGTAATAAATGTCAAACGAGCAAGTGCCAACTAACAACATTGGAATGCGCAGTTCTTGAAAAATGACATTCAATTCGAAGCTTTTACTGGTGATAAGACGCTGACACGCCCTCGCAGATCTCTCACAGGTGCTTCGGTTTGGCAGGATGGCTGTCACTAACAGCAGTAGCAGACGACTGGTAGTGGCGAGTCGTGGGATTCCGCTGCGGACTGAGGAAGCCGCACATCTTGTGTTTCACCCACTGCCCCATGAGCGGGGCGACCTCTCGGGCAGCAGGGTCTCTCACGAGCGCATACAAAAAGTAAAAGAGCACGGGCAGGATGAGCAGCGCGTATACGGTGCCAATAAACCACCAGAACTCCTCCATCGACGAGATCGCGTTTGGATGCCTTTTCGCAGCAGCGCGAGGCGCCCAGGCGCATAGCACGAGCAACAAGGATGCAAGCGACTTCATAGTCATCAATCTGGAAGAAGCGAAGGTGAGGCGAGAATGGGAGATGATGGAAAGTGTGTGAGGAGCGCGGATTCGCGAGCCGAAGAGACTCAAGCGCGTTTATGGATTTGAACGCGACGCTTCGGAACAGGTTCCACTGTGGTGATATTTGGCTGAATGTATCGCGTTCATCGATTCTGACGGATCTTCATCATTTTCAGCAATACCAGTCCCTTTTCATCGCCACCAATCATTGTAATGTTGAGTGTTGAACCAAGAGAACGCCATTGATCCTTGTGAGGTCTGAGCTTGATGATACAGGAGAGGTGCTGAATGCGACCGTGGTCTTCTTCTCCGATCAGAAGCAAGATATTCTCAGGCCAGACTCGGTAAGACGAAGAAAAAAGCTTGAGGTCTTGAAGTCAAGATGTCCTGACCTTGAGCTGCTGACTGACCTTTTCAATTAATCAGATTGAGTGGATCTCTTGCTAGATAGGTACAGTCTCAGCAAGACGAGCGGATAAGGAACTGCGAGTTATGCGAGTCGCAGCGATCAGATCGGGTGTTGGGGAGGGTAGACTCAGGACCAGAAGGCTTGCAAGATGTGACTGCCTATTTGAGCAAGCAGCTACGAGGAGGAGGAGGAGCTGAGAGTCGGATGAACAGCTAACGACTCGGCTAAAAGCGGCGAATGGGATTGCGCAGGATCATCCTTCGAAGAGTGGGTTTCCACCAATTGGACAGCGTTTGTCCGAATTTGGCTTCTTATATATAGCGGCGTCGTTGCAAACCAAGGAGCTGGCGAGGAAGGCAGGCAGGACTTTGCCTTGTTTGCGGCTATTTTTGCTGAGCGCGAGGAAGTCGAGGAAGGAAGAAGCGAACGAGGGCTGGGAGACTGGCTGCGTTCACTATCTGTTTTATTCGGCGCGCCAACCAGCGAGGTTTCATTTTTAAACTTGCAGCACCATTTCCCTGAAACTCTCGCGGCTCCCCACCACACCAGGAAGTCAAGTCCCTCCCATCCGGGTCAACAGCGAGCATCTCAAGAGAGAGAGAGCGAGCGAAGCAGCGAACTACTCGTGTGCGCGTGTCTTGCTTGCTTGAGCAATCATGGGGCTATGTGCATCGCAGATCGCTGAGGGAGACAAAGTTGCGTACGCCAAGTCGCGAGAGCTCGATGCAAAGAATGAAGAAGCGCACCGCGCCGAGCAAGAGAAAGTCAAGCTGCTATTACTTGGTGCAGGTGAGTCTGGGAAGAGCACAGTCTTCAAGCAGATGAAGGTACGCCATTCTCTGATCTCTTTCGTGCTGTTGTTGCTGTCATTACTGGAAAAGTCCCAGAGTTTGCTTACGATTTCGTGTGTGTGCCTTTCTTGCTGAAAACGACAGATTCTTTATGGCGCTGCATTGACAGAGGAAGAGAAACGGCATTGTACACCGATTATCTATAACAACGTCATCACATCGATGAAGATTCTGATCGAGCAGTGCATAGAGCTGAAACTCAAGGGGGAGGTGCAGTGCGTCCAAGACTTTGACGACATCCGAGCGATCAGCGACGAAGCAGAGGTGACGCCAGTCGTAGGTCAGAAAGTCAAGAATCTCTGGATCGACCCGGGTATCGTCGCCACCTGGACGCGACGAGCCGAGTTCCAGATCATTGAGTCGGTTAAGTACTACTTCAACGACATTGACCGCATCATGCGAGACGACTACTCAGCGACACAGCAAGACATGCTCTACGCGCGTGTGCGAACGTCCGGTATTGTCGAAGAGAGATACCAGATCGATGGTGCCACGTTCGTGATGTACGATGTCGGCGGCCAGCGTAACGAGCGCAAGAAGTGGATCCACTGTTTCGAAGACGTGACGGCCGTGATCTTCGTCGCTGCACTGAGTGAGTACGACCAGTCTCTGTACGAAGACGCGTCGACAAACCGTATGATCGAAGCCATCACGCTGTTCGACGAGATCATCAACAACAAGTTCTTCCTCAACTCGGCGATGATCCTGTTCCTGAACAAGAAGGATTTGTTCCAAGACAAGATCAAGAAAGTGGACCCGAAGACGGTGGAGGTGTTCAAGGACTTCCCGGGTGGTCTCGGCGACTACGAGCTGGGCGTGCAGTATTTCCTCGGCAAGTTCATGGAGATGAACCGCCAGCCGGAGAAGGAGATCTACCACCACGTGACGTGCGCGACCGATTCCCAGAACGTCCAGGTCGTGTTCAACGCATGCAAGGACATTATTTTAAAGCAGAACATCAAGGGCTCCGGCTTCATGTAGACCTACTCTCAGCCGCTCGGAGGAGCAAGACGATGACAGCAGAGCGTCGCTCGCTTGCTCGCTCTCGCTTTGATCCGCGACCAACGCAGCTACAGTCCACACCATCAGCATCTCCCACTTCTGAATGATGGGGTCGGCGAGGAAGGGAAGGCAGATTTCTAACTTTATTGCAGGAGTGCGTAGATATAGCAGCACCGATTTCATTCACCAAGAGCTTTGCATAAACACTTTTATAAACACTTTTAACGAACTCGCACGCTTGCAGCTTGACTCGGCTATCAAAGCACTCATTTATATACAGCCTTCGCCATTTCGTACGGCTCACTATCACCCTTACGTGAGGACATGCGCCATCCCATGCATCCTTGCAAGGTATTTTGCAGCCTTTCATGATCCGGCTGCCTTTCATATTTGGCGGGAGATACAAATCGTCACTTCCCGCCAAAAAAATGTTCCGTCTCTTTTTCCTCTGCTCGCCAAGCCGTAGAAGCATACGTTTGGCACACAATCAGTATATCAAAGCGCTTGTTTCGATTTCAACACAATTGTGGAAACCGTTTCCGATCCAATGAGAGCTCGGAATGTTAAGATCCCGCCAATCATCGCTTCGTAAATTTATGTTAGCCAATCAAAACACTCTGAACGAGCTCAGAGCGATTTTTCGTGGCACGGAAAAGCGATATTCTTCCACCTGTGTGTGTTTTTGGGTTGAGGCAATAATCGCCTCTCTCTCAACAGCCCATTCCTCAATTTACTGAGTACTACCAACCACTAAGCAAGATGGCGAAGACTCCAAGCAAGAAGGCTGCGAAGACCCCAGCGAAGGCCGGCGCCAAGGGCGGCAAGGGCAAGGGCAAGAAGCGCGTCGAGTCGTACTCGAGCTACATCTACAAGGTGCTGCGCCAGGTGCACCCGGAGACGGGTAT